>JAJJBR010002324.1:0-19036 GCA_022817965.1 Solanum lycopersicoides
AACCTCCATTAAAATCTAGAAGAGTATATAATCCTCATTTGAACTCCATTTTAACAATTGATTATCACTAATATTTAAACACGTAATTAACTAAATATTTATAATATTTTAATCAAGTTAAGGAGCAAATGGTATTTCAAATTTTAATTTTTTTGTTTTCACTTTTAATAATATATGATATGATGATGATGATATGATAATATATGACAATTTTGAACTTACTTACAATCTTCAATATAAACCAATGGTTTACTAGCTTCGCCCTCGAGCCACCCTAGTATATATACAAAATATATAATGGGGAATGGATTATAAGTAAAATTATAAATTAATCAATTTCACAAAATTAATAGAGCTACGCAAGCTCTTTTCCTCTCAGGCTTCATCAAAAATAGAAAATTATACAGTTAAATCCGAGAATGAAGAAACTTGAGCTATTCTACTTAAGGTAAAAAAGGGCAGCCCGGTTCACAAAGCATCCCACGTTAGAAGGGGCCGGGGGACGTACCCAAGGGTTATGATGTAGACAGCTTATCCTAATGCAAGCTATTCTACTGAAGGTGAAGACAACAATTTCAGCAGAAAGCCAACCATTAGGCCAATGACTCCCACAACAATTGCAAACCTCAGAGAGAAGCCTGGATCATTCCGACTTCTTCGTCTCTTCATCATTTCCTGCAAGTTAGAGAAGCAGAAAAATATGAGAAAGGTGGGTCGTAGATTGATCTGTAGAAGTTGATATAACTATGCCTCAACCCAGGCGAGTTTGGATAGACTTTATGTATCCTCACTGTTCACTGATTCATCATTTTCTTCTCAAAGAGCTTATTTTCCAATTACATCTACCCGAACCACTCTCCTGGACTAGCTTCTTTATCCTCATCCGTCCATAACGCAAGATGACTTTCCTATTTTACACCACATCCGTGCAAGGTGTTGAAGATGGTATGAGTTCAAAATTGAAGCACGTGCAAGTCATCATCATTCTCGCTTCCCGAGAGACGCGAAATATCAAAATGTTAGATACTTGTTTACTATTTGTATACCTAAACAAATTAGTGGCCAAGTAAATTTCCTATCCCCTTCTTTTTTACATATTTACTGTCTGCTCCTAATAAATAAAGAAGTATCTATAAGAAAGTTCCTATTCACCAGATCTATCATGCTTTTCCTGCTAAAAGCACAATTCGAGATTATACTACAGTATCTTTTTTACCATTTGAAATCCTATGAACTGCAAAATAAGGTGGCTTACACGAACTATTACTGAGTCAAACATAAGAACTTTGAATATATATTAACCACTTACCATGTATTAATGAGGATTACTCTAACTAGTAGTTAATCTCTGCAGATTGAGCCAGCTTATGTTCTATAATTTATTGATTTAGACTAGCATACGCCCTATAAGCATTAAGTTGCAACTATACACATTAAAGGGAAAACATAAATAAGTAAACTAACCAGATCCTGGATCAGCTGTTGTGTTTGTCGGACAGCTGCATCCCTTTCATCTTTAATACGCTGCAACGCTTGATTCTATACCAACAAAGGGAATTTTTTAGCTTTAATTGGTACTTAGCTGCTGTCTATCGTCTATCTTCATGTACATAGTTGAAGTAGATCATTGCAGAATATTGACCCAAAAAAAAATCATTGCAGAATATTGACCAAAAAAAAATCATTGCAGAATATTGACCAAAAAAGATCATTGCAGAACAGAAAATAGCATACAAAAGCAGAACTCTTCCCAAGTAATGACACCCAGGGCACTTAAAATTTATCCTCTTGTAGCATACTAGAATACGCAATTATGATTAGAAATGATCAAAAGACGCTGACATGTGCTTGCAAACTAGAAATGTGCATAAAATTTTCTCTACCATCACAATCTAGATATTTCCTCAAGCCTAACAGAATATTCGTTGGCGGACTATAAGTGGGGAAAATTTGAACACAGTGACATTACAGATAACCAGTGCTTAAAGTTAGCAGTTTCTAGGCTATGATATTGAGTAGTTGCCTTAAAGTGGGAGGCAAAACCATCTGTTTTCAGAATCTTATCATTAAATCAGGATATCAGCTAATTACTGCTTTAGAAAAGTCACTCAATGTACTTTTTATGTTTTTGTATTGCATAAGTGGGGAAAAAAGTAACCGGTTCTTTTGAAAAGTTACTCAATACATTACATGCTCCACACGTGTTCCCAAACTTCAGAGAGGATAAACTCTTTGTTGCGAATGAGGCAGAGAGAGAGAATGAGAGAGTAACTAAGCTGAGTAAATGGAATTTTTAGTGACTGAACTTCTTAGATAAATGTTCCAAAAAATAAATCCTGCTTCAAGCATGGCCCCTATAGTGCTCCTTTTGCTACCCGATGTGTCTTATATGGACATCTCCGTATGGGTATTATAGGAAGTGTTCTACATTATAAATCAATTCCCAGAAACTGACAGTCAACTAAAAGCACAAATCATATCAGAAAAGTAAGCAGTCTCTGGCTTTCCAATATAGGATGAGAAAAGTAGAAGGCAAATATGAGAAACTTATCAGTGCACAAAATAAGCCTAGTTTTCCAAAACTAAGAGAATTTTAGCTGCATGTTTATAAATCTCAGCCACTAGCCATCATGTCCCAAGAAGATCAGCATTATTACATCTGGGAAGAAATATCTATCCCTAGTGAAAAACGTGAGGTTCAAATAAGCACTTGAAGTGGTAGAACCAAAATGCTAGCTAAAGTTAGAACTTACTGAACTGAAATCAGAACTTTGTCGAAATACATCTTCATAAGGTCCAGGAGAAGAATGAGAAGACATGTAAACAACCCTAAGCTTGCACTCTTCTACAGTTCTTCCACCATCCTTATTAAACTGGATGCATCAAAGATAAATTAATAGAAGTATAGAACATTTCTAAAAATAAAATAATACTAATATAATACAATAGGAAGAAGGTTATTCACTCTAAGCATATTACACAGATTCTCTCGACAAAAAATTCTTACAGTATCAGGAGGAAGTTCATCAGTATCATTATTCACAACTGCGCTCTGTAGGAGGAATTTGTCCTTGCATTGCATATCCGCTGGGTACTCCTTTTGAGCTTGAAGGGTGACTGCAGACACATCAAAAACTTAACCTAAATATAAAATGCCAATCCAACCTACTGAAAAGATAACGATCTTAGGATTACAATAGTAGATGATTGCGGAAGCAATTTTAATGTAACAAACAACACGATAAAATTGTTTGAGTCTGTTCTTACAAAAACAGGTGGTCAGCCCTATTTGACTTTGTAACTATCACCTTTTTTGTAATAAAATTGTTTCTTTACCAAAAAATAAACGATCAAAGGACACAGATAGTGAAATAAGATCTGTCTAGTTGACATCCCTTCTTGATTAACTGCACTGATCTGGTCAAAGCGAAGAGGGGTATATCATATAATGTTTCCCATTTTACAGATGACTTCACACTGCACAAAATGTATGTGAAATAATCCTTGATTCCTTCCCGTTTTATTGGTTAATTAGTATACAAACCCCATAATGGTAACATTTCTGTGAAAATCAATAAAATTACAAAAGAGAACTTGTGCAGTGTGACACTTGAAGCCATTGAAGCATCGCTTCGTCACAATCCTGAAAGATAAAGGTTTGTAGTCTACCTAAGTGAGAGACAATTAACAACTCACGTGAATAAATATAAACCACCACACGACATTTGGGCATTTCTCTAGACTTCTAGCTATATATAATCTAATGCAGTATCCCACTTTACTTCTAGGATTGAGGTATGCATTGATTCGGTTTGTGTAAAATTTTAGGCCAACAGTGTCTCGTGTACATATTCTGTTACAACAAATAACACTATCTGTAATTTAGAAAAAATTGTGTGAATTGCAAAGACATTCAAGCTCAAGAACGGCACCTCGAATGAAACCTGAATCCCAAGGCTGTATAATACCAGTGTTTGGTCGGACAAAGTACTTCTTTGGAGAAGTAGTTTTCACCTATCAAATAAAAACAAGCAGTATAGGTAGAGTGAACCATGGAAATGAGTTACAGAAGAAATGAAGGATTTGTGGAATTTCTTCCAATGGAGATGAAGCAAACCTTAAAAGCAACACATTGATCTGTGCTGTTTGTGACTTTAAGATCACAGTAGCTTTGTTTGTCCAACTCAACTGAGACGGGAAATGCCAGAACCACAACAAACATGAGTGTGTATGACGAATAAAAATATTCAAAATGTATTTGATAAAATTGTAGGTGAAGACAAAGATGCTTGATTCTCCAAATAGTAACATTGCCATATAAAATGAAACAGGATAAAAAATATGATTTTGAACAGTTCTTTCACCATATCCACTTCTCAATCATATTCTTAATGTTGCACAAATAAGATTATTTCACAATGTCTATAGACTTTTAAGCACAGTGAGTATCAGAATTATCCAACTTCTCAAGCAATAGGCAGACACTTTAAGACCTGTGCTTTTTGTGTCTTTAAGATCGTAGTAGCTTGTGTGTCCAACTCAACTGAGACAGGAAATGACAGAACCACAACCAAACATGAGTGTATATAACGAGTAAAAATATTCAAAATGTATTTGATAAAATTGTAGGCGAGACAAAGACGCTTGATTCTCCAAACAGCAACATTGCCAAGATAGCATGAAACAGGATAAAGAATATGACTTTGAACAGTTCTTTCACCATATCCACTTCTCAAACATATTCTTAATGTTGTACAATGAGATTATCTCACAATGTCTATTAGCTCTTAAGCACCGTGAGTATCAGAGTTGTCCAACTTCTCAAGCAATAGGCAGTCACTTCCGATCAAATGAATAGAATTACACATTTCCACATAACAGAAAATCCTATTAATGAGAATAACATAAATAGCACAGAGGTGATACTAGGCAGCATTTTTCCATCAGAAAGTTACTGAAATCATACAAAAATCTTGCAAAACGTGGTTGCGTAAGGTTCTGCAAAATCTTTTCTTTTTATAATGAACTAAAGAGTTTGAGAATGTTTTCCCACTCAAAATCTCCACGCAAAAGAAATACTATTATCTAATAATGTTTGTAAAAACCAGGCTCGAAAAGATTTTCTCATAAGTTGTCCAAAGAGCTCATTTCTGGTTAATGTTGAAAAAGATCAACTGAAAGCAAAAACATTTCGCCTTTCTACTTACACATCTTAACTTGTAAACCCACACAATAAGATTCTTAAACAGAAATTCTTATACATTCACATTGCCTTAACAACAAATCAACAACGAAGAGAGAGAGAGAGAGAGAGAGGTTACATTGGAATTTGAGCTCCGGAGGACTAACAGATATCAACTGGTTGGTAGCACCAGAACTCATGATGAAAGCTGAAACCTGATCAATCACTCAAATCAAATCAATTACCACAAAAACCGATAACCAAATCACAAACACTAGCACCTACATTAATCAGAACAATGCATCTCAAAACAAACAAACAGATATCAATCACAATAACAAAACACACACACGAAGAAAAAACAAGATAAAATGAATCTTGATTAAACAAAAACTGATGATCACGGAAGGGTGCAAGGGAAAAAAATACTCAAATCAAACTCATAGAATTTTTTCTAGTGAAATTCGTAGGTGAAAATGCATTACCTTAAAACTCACTTAGCTATTCCAATTTCCGAGCAGAGAAAAAAAAGAGAAATTGCCGTTGTGAAACCAAAACCTGATCAATCACTCAATCATATCAAATTACTACGATAATCACTCAAATCAATCACAAAACTCTAGCACCTATGTTAATCACAACAAATCATGTCAAAACAAACAAAACATATAACAATTACGAAAACTCAGTATCAAAGAATGGCATAAGGAGGGGGGAAAAAAACTCAAAATCAAACTCATTTTAAATTTACTAAAGTGAAAAGCAGAGGTCAAATTGCATTACCTCAAAACTCACTTAGCTACACACCAAATTAAAAAAATGAAATTTTCCGTTCTGACTCCAAATTCTAACCAATCACTCAAATCAACTACAACTAGAATCAATAACCAAATCACAAACCCTAACATCTCCATTAATCACTACAATGCATCTCAAAACACACAAAACATAAATCAATCGCAAAAATAAAAAATAAATAATCGGACATTCATTAAACGGAAACTGATAATCACCGAACAGCGTAAGGACAAAACAAAACCACAAATCAAACTAACAGAACTTTTTAGTGAAACTTCGGCTGTGAAAAATACATTACCTCAAATTCAATATCCCGAGCAAAAACAGAATTTTTTTTAGTCAAATTCTCCGAAGCGAAATAGAATTTTTATCACTCAATCAATCAAATCAATTTCTATCAAAATCTATAACGAAATCACAACAATGCATCACCGAACGAACTAAAACAGATATCAATCGCAAAATTAAAAAAAAAAACGCACCTTAATCGAACGAAAACTGAGGATCAGAGAAAAAAAAACTTCAAAATCAAAATTTACAGAGAAATCTGAATGAAATTCGGAAGGGGAGAAAAGTGCATTACCTCAAAAATTTTCCGAGCAGAGAGAGAGCGAAAAATGAAATTTTCGGTTGTAGAGATGCTTTTATAGAGGTGACACGTGGCGGAGAGAGAAAAAAAGGTCCGAGTCAAAAGGAGAAGTTAGGAGGGAGTGGGCTGTTCTGTATGTGGGTGATAGCTGATCTGTCAAACACAACCAAATGATTATAATTTATAAATAAAAAATCATTAATTCGATTTAATTATTGGTATAGTTCATTATTATTAACTAAATAATTATAATCATCATCGATATGTACAATCTACAACGATCATCATTGTTTATTGCTATCACTAGAGGTGGAGCTATGATGATGTTTATATATAAGTCAAATCTTATATTAAGGGACAAGGATATGCGGAAAAAAAATAAAAAAATTTAATAACACATTCCGATTTTAAAAAATAAAATAATTATTTAATATTGAAATTTTAACATGCCTTTTAATATTTTAAATATGAATCCAAAATTCAAATATGTAGATAAATTAAAAAAGTTACTACTATTATGAAGTGAAATCATAGAAGAAGCATTCAAAAATTCTCTCTACAATAGACATACTCAATATTTAGTTCCACAAATGAATTAATCATAAGCTCATATTAGAAATTTAACAAATGAAGATTAGAATCAATTAAGAATTATTATTATTATAATCCATCACATTAAATTGTTGTTCTCAATCTCATCAACATTCGAGACAAGATCAAATTCTTTTTTTCAAATTTATATATAATATAATTATTATACAAATAATTAGAATATCAAATATGAAAACTATTAGGATGTCAAATGAGTAGCTCTAATTGAATATGAACAAATCAAATAAGATGAGTTAATAAGTAAATCGATCATTAATTCATTTAAAGGGGGTTACATGATTGAGACAAAATAAGTCAAATGCATCCCAAATTCATAATACCAAAATGAAGTTTAATTTTTATATATTCACATAATTCGAGTTCACAAAAGCTTAAGTTAGATGCGAAAATAAATAAAAGCTAGTTTTCATTTCCAAGAATATATATATCATTACAAAAAATAATACAACAATTCCCTTAAACAATTAGTGACAAGAGAATCAATGTCTGCCGATAGCCAAAAATTAAAATAAAGAGAAAACATTGATGCATTTCATGCGAGGTTCAGAAAATGAATACAATTTAAATTTTTCATTGACCTGAATTTCAAGAATCTAATTAGAGATTGTAATTATAATGTTTAGTTCAGAGTTGTCTTCATCATTAGTTGGACTAATCATCACAAGATCTTGATTATTTTCTCCATTAATAATCCAATATGAAATATGAATAGCCTCATTTCCTTCAATAAATCTTACTTTATCAGCTCCCAAATCATCCCAATTTGTTGAAATTATAGATAATAATAATCCATTTTTCTCCTCCTTAATTATCTCCTCTTTTGAACAATTTTCCACCTTAATACTTTCAAAATTCTCATTCACTAAAAAAGTGAAATTTGAAGAAATATTTTTACCAATTTTTCCCTCTATTTCTCCAATACATTTTGATGCAACATTCTTGATGAATTCATTGTTTTTCATTTTCAAAGGGTTTTTGGGATTCTTGAAAATTAAAGTATTTGTGATTTGATTTTTTGTTTTTGGACTAGTAGAAGATAGAGTTGGTGAAGAACCAATTTTTGTGAAATTTGGTGTGTAAAATGCTGGTATTTTTGGTGAGTCAATTTGTGAGACAAGGTTGTTGTGGATTTTGGACCAAGATTTTAAAAAACTTGTCATGGCAAAAGGGTCTGCTAGAAATAGACTACAACTTATTCCAATTGAGTATCCTCCGCACTTGAAATTCGTCACCTGAAAAATAAGTGAGAAGAAAAATTTTAAGATAGGAAAGTTAGACATCGTAATCGAGTCAGAATTTTCACTAGTGAAATTATATGTTTATGTATTAAATGTTTAATACTATTAACTTTTTTTGTATGTTTAAACGTCATTAGTAAAGTTATAACTCGACCACTAAACTCTAATTAATTAATCTACGCAATATAATTTTTTCGAAAAAGGATGTTTTCTTATCATATATGTGGTGTGCCCTATAGGCCTAATTCTAACATGAATGTGGTGCGCCCTATTGGACTAAATCAAAAGAAGGCCCTAATTGGTCTGATTTTAGGTTTAAAAAAATGTTTTTTTTTTTACAATTATTTAAGCTAATTTTTTCACATGTTTAAAATGTCAAAAATAAAAAGTATTTTGGGTTATATTTTAAATATCTTGGTTTAAAACCAAAGAATTTTTTAAAAAAAATTTGTTTTATTTATACTATGTATCAAATCAACATCATACAAATAAACTAAAACATGAGGAATATTTTCCAAGAAATTATTGTTCTCTGTGTTCTATTTATATGGCACTGTTTAAATTTTGAGAATCAAACACTTTAATACTGACTGTAAATTCGTTCATTAAATCTTTAAGTTTCAAAAATACAAATTATATATTTGAAAAATTGCATAAAATAATATATTATAAGTCACAAAATTGATAATTTAAAATATTTAAAAATATTATTTATAAATAAATTAAAATAAATTGTTTAAATCTCAAAATATGAAAAATATTACATAAATTGAAACGAAGAAAATATTAAAGTTTATTTTTGTATTTACCTGGATTAAGAAAAGGGGAGAAAATTGAGGACTTGTTTCATGAATATCTTCCCAATAAACAAGTTCATTTTCTAAATTTTCATTCTTCTTGAGATCAATAAAATCAACCATATTCATTGGAAAATTAGCTTCAAGCATTCTAACACCAGAATCATTTGAAACTAATTCAAAATCATCCTCTAATTTTCTTAATCTTCCAGCAAATATTGGATTTTCGACTATTGCACTTCCCAATGACTCCTTAAACCAACCAGCGACTATCCATCCTGAATCCGTCTCTGATGCCTTGTTATAGTACAAAATCATGTGAAAACGCCTTTGCAAATTACCTAAGTTGAAATTCTCAGGTATCGCGATTCGTCTCGAGAATCGTGGATCGGTTATCTTCATTGGTATCACGGTTTGAATTGCTTCAATTTGCAACTTGGGAGAAAAAATTGGAGCTCCATTTCCATTGCAATTAGTTGTCATTTTCAAAATACTTGAATATTGTTGTGTAACATTACAAGGCTTTATATAGGCAAATTGGGCCAACACCCCACCCCACCCCCACCCCACCAAAAAAAAAACACAATTATGGCTTTATGAATTTTAAAATTTATGGACTAAACAAACTTTAAATTTTTGTGTGGTTATAAAATATGGAAAAAAAAATTTGGCCAGATAATTATTTCATTAAGGGTAATAGAGAAATTTTAATACTCACTCCGTTTAAAAAAGAATGACCTCCTTTCCTTTTTAATATGTTTAAAAAAGAATGATCTCTTTCTTTTTTTGGTAACAACTTTCCACGTGGCATGTTTAAGGCCACAAGATCAAAGGACAATTTTGTACATTTGACATAACTTTAATTTAGAACCACAAGATTCAAAAATCTTCTTTATATCCTTAAGCTCCGTGCCAAATCAAACTATGTCATTCTTTGTGAAACGGAGGGAGTATAAAATTCCTTTTAATTACAAAAAAGTGATATTCTTTTAACTAACCAAAAAAACTATGTCAACTAAATTGAGACACAATAGAATAAATGATTATTTACCTTTCTCTTCTTTTCTTCTTTTTTTGATTTTTCATATATATGGTATCATCTGTATCCATATTGAAGTCTATTTAAATTAAAATTTACGTTAAAAAATGCTGTAAAACGCTCTTTAAAAATGATGATTTTTTACTCAAATTTGAACGTTAAAAAATGCTGTAAAACGCTCTTTAAAAATGATAATTTTTTACTCAAATTTGAACCCTCTAAATGATTATCTTGACTTCCTCTATATTTATGGTGACAAGACAATATGATATACTAGCTAGGAAAAAGTTTCATCATTATTTATTTTTTTAAAATCTCCATTTTATTTGTGGTGAATTTTCGTGCTACGCTCAATATATACATGAGGTATGTTCATGTGTACCTTTTTTGGAAAATATTTCTTTTTTTATTTAATATTAATATTTGTGTAACCCAAAAATAGTTAATAAAGTTGGTAAGGTAGAGTCACCACTCACCATTATAGTTATGGGTCGATTTTGATGTAAATTTGGTATTTACATAAATTTAAAAATATTTAATATGTGTAAATAATTTAATTTAAGTAAAAAGAGTCTGAGCTTTGCATAATTAATTTATGTTGTTTCTGCTGTTTTATGAGAGTTCGTTGATTTTTGAAAGTAGAGGCAGAAATTGATTTCGAATTTATGAATTTTAATTATTATTTTTTTAAAAATAAAGTTATGAAATTTTTGATAAGTAATTTATATATATATAAAATATACATCACTATTAGTAAAATACTTTTAAAGATGATGGTTTTTGTAAATTATCTTAACCTAATAGTATCATTAATTAATAAATGGACAATTTCAAAGTTTTTTTAAGAATGGGGAAAAGAAACACAAAAATAAAATATAGAAAAAATTAAAGTGAATGATAATAATGTAGGTAACCTGTCTTTTTTTTTTTTGGTCATAAATTGAATCATCCAAAAGATTTTGAGCAAATATATTAATTATTTTTCTCATACCTAACAATTAACATCATTTAAGAAGTTGTGCTGGAAAAGTAAAACAAAATAATTATATGAAAAAAAAAAGATAATAATTTTGACACACCACTTTGAATATAAATTAAAAATCGAATACATTTTTTTTTTTGTTTTGTTATAATTTATTTAACAACTTCATAGATTCTAAGTTGCAATAGTGTAAAATTATTTATTTATATAATTAAATCACTTAAAAGATAATTGCAGTTATAATATTTGTAGCTTGTTAATTAGGTCAAGTTTTTTTTAAAGCTACGGTGTTTGACTGAAGGCTTATTGGACATGTGATAAATGAAATTATGATTTAAAGTTTGAGATTATGTTCGGATGTAATTTAAATTATTTTTAGGTTGTATTTTTTCATAAAATAAAAGTTTAAAGTGGTAAAAATTATCAAAATTTCTTTAATTCTTATGCACTCCTAATAAATAAGCAAATCGTGCTTCATAAACAAGATATCAGACTACCCTAAAACACCCTATTGTTAAATTACAATTCTCCATGTTCCTTTTTATAAATAAATATTTATTTTTACAAACTTTTAAAAAACATAATTTTATGTGGATCGCTAGTTAACAATAGTTATTCCTTAATATAGTCTGTTTAAATGATACGGACAATTTTTTCTCACCAAACATGACTCTTTTATTGCAAAAATTAAAATAATAGATATTTTTATACAATAATATAAACTTGTAAGTCAAGTTTAATATTATTTTAAGAAATTAAAATCACAATTATAATCTAAATTAGCATTATCAAATGTTCCAAATATGAAATCAATCATTTCAATTCGCATCTTCAAATATTGTTTGAAATCATTTTTTGAAAACATATATGTAATTGCATGTTCAAATGCACCCTAAGCTTTTAAAACACTAGATTTATTTCTTTTTTTTCGAAAGCTAAAAAAAGTACTTTTTAGAAAAAAATAATTGTTAGAAACATATTTTTAGTTATTTAGTTAGTTGGGGGATATGTTTTAGGTAAAAACATTATGATGGAAATATTTTTAAAACAAAAAGATAATAAAAAATAAAATCATCTTATTTCAAATAACTTATTATATATAGTAAATTAAAACTAATGTTTTTTTAATAAATAAATAAATATACAACATTGTTTTGCGAACGCCTCGCAATAATTGTACAACATTAGTTATTGGAGTTGTCTCTTCATAATTGAGCACTTGTAACATTTAATACAATGTTTCTTTGGTATAATGTAATACTTCATCCGTTTACTTTTATTTGTTCTGTTTTATATATTTGAAAGTTTATTTGATTTATTTTTGAAGTTAAATTTAATTACATATATTTTAAATAAAAAATTTAGATATTTGAAAACTATACGAAAATATTATAAATTTTAATTTTTTATATCAATATGATGAAAAATACATCATAAAATAATAGTCAAAATTATTATCGTTTGATTAAAAAAAGGAAATAATAATAATAAAATAGTACTCCCTCCGTCCATATTACAAGTCATTTTTTTCATTTACACTTGCATTAAGAAATAAGGTAATTTTATCCTATGCCCTTATTTAATGTTTGTTTGTGATTACTTTGTAATAAATGATGAAAGGATAGATTTCAAAAATATAAATACATTTGGATGACTATTTAAATTTTACCTTTTGGAGGCAAATTTTTCACCAATTGATCCAAAAAAAAATTTAAAAATCTAATTTTTCCCACCTCAATTTTCCTATATATTTTGTGTAAAATGTTTTTTTTTAATATTTTTATATATAAATTCTTAAAGCAAACATGACAACCTCACACAATATTCAAATTCCATTACTTCAAATTGATCTAAATTTTCCTGCTGAATCTGATGTTATTGATAATGAAATTAGACGATAAATGAATTTTAGTTTTAGTTCGACAAATCATTTGTTATTTGATGTCATCTTGCTTGATAAAATTTGTTGAAGCTTCAACTTTCAAGATAATTTTAAATTTGTTTGTTGATATTTTTTTTCAAAATCATATTTTAGAAAATAAGTAGTGAATAAAGAAAGTAGTTAATTAATAAATAAATACTCTCGCAATGAAATTAATTAGTTATAGATTTTCAAGGTTAATCAAAATAAATATATTTCAAGATTAATTAATTAATCAATATAGGTATAACAGGCAAAATTTGATGTTTTATACATAAATCTTATAAAATGACATATATTGTGGTTCAATTATTTTTTTCAAAAAGTAACTTATAATATGAGACGGAGATAGTATCGTATAGTACATCTATTTATGGATCTTTATATTGCATTATGCATTATTATTTTTAACAAGATGAATTGTACAAGCAAAAATTAAATTGTCATAGTCCTTTTTAATTTCCACATATGCATAATAGGACGTAGCTAGTATGTAAAGTATATGTTTAATTAAATATAGTAATTTTAATTCAAATTGTATATTATTTTAGTTCAAATTTCAAAGGTCGTTAGTAGAAAGAGATGTTTGGACTTTTTAGTTAATATTGAAGGATTTTTTGTTTGAATAATATAATGTAGGGTAAAATTTAAACCTTATTCGAATAATAAAAGGATAAATTCGATCCTTTACTATATAAATTATTGAACCTTTGATCTACTTATATATAGTATATCAACCAAAGAATTTATAATATGTGCTTTTATTTAGTAAAGAAAGATGAACTTCAACCTCGCTTTAAATTATCAGAGTTACTTTTAAAATAATTGTTAAGATCGTTCACTTAACTTAGTTGGATTTTTATTTACGTGATTAGTAATTTCAAAATTATTTATGTCACATCAATATGTTATCTTTATATTGATAATATAACTTATTCGCCAATCAAACGGCCTATCAGTGTCAGTTTTGATTGACTTAATGCTATTTAAAACCCACCATTCTTGGTACTAAGAGGGTCCAACATACATCTTTATTTTTCTCTATCTCTAATTACTTGTTTATTTTCAAAATTAGCACACCTATTAAGAAAACAATTATTGACATAGTGAGTTTATTATTTTATCTCTATTAATTATGAGCTGAATGAATTAAAAAGTTAAGATTTTTAAGAAGAGTTATCTTTTTCAAAGTAATTAGTTAAAGATATAATAAGTAAAAAGATCGTGTCCTTTCTTGATTTGTTAAAATGAATAAATAATTAAAGGAAAAAAAAAAGGACAACTAATTAAAGATAGAGAATATTTAAATGTATAATTAATTTAGTTGTTAGTTGGAAACAGGTGAATGTTGAACTTAGCTGTAAAATAATTAATGTTCATGAAGATGTAGGTG
This sequence comes from Solanum lycopersicoides, assembly GCA_022817965.1. Taxonomy (NCBI): domain Eukaryota; kingdom Viridiplantae; phylum Streptophyta; class Magnoliopsida; order Solanales; family Solanaceae; genus Solanum; species Solanum lycopersicoides. The sequence continues at coordinate 14,552 of JAJJBR010002324.1, forward strand.
ACAACATTAATTGTTCATCAAATAAATTGGAACATGTAGATTTTGAATTTTTCATATATAAAAAAAAGTCGTAAAACCAATAATATGTGAACTACCAAAAATGTCTTAACCAACTAGAGTTATTGGTCTGCAATGATTGATCTTAGGGTGTCAAATGAACGAATCGTATAAAATTCGAACGAGTTAAAATGAGCAAATAAGATTTAATTTGAGTGGATTGAAATGTGTTTGAGTTAATAAATACTCCCTCTTGCACCAATTTATATGATGATTTGATTGATATAAGAAGAAAAAAACATATTTTTGAAACTTATAGACTAAAATAAATAGTAAAAATTTGTATGACTATAAGTCATCTTATTAAGGATAAAATTGACATTTTAAAGTTAAACCATTACAAATACAATATATTCAATGAAATCTCACAAGTGAGGTCCGATTAAATACATGTTAACCTTATTACTATTTCGCGGAGGTAGAGATGTCGTTTCTGAAAGACCCATGACTAAAGTTAAATTATTACTAATATAAAAATGTGTTACTGGGACGGGAAAGCTAGACATTTTAGCAAGATCATATTTTTATGAGTTAGTTTTGTCATTCCTTCCTCCTGTCTTTTAAATATTTTGTGCGTAGTTTTGTCATTCCTTCCTCCTGTCTTTTAAATATTTTGTGCGCTTTAAATAGACACTTCTAATTAATATTATCCAAAAACATGTTAAAAATCCAAATTTACGAATTTTGAATTTTACAAAAACAAATTCCAATAATAATAACTAAATTTTGAATTTTAAATTACATATATCTAATGAATTTTCCGATACAAATATATAATTTAGGTCAAATCTATTGAAAAATAGATGAGTCTATAAATTTTCTAGCTAAACCCATAATATTATGTGTCCTTTCAAAAGTGTACACATATTAAATAGCAATAAATATTTTACTACTTTTGACAAACAATATTTATCCAAACACATCATACTTTTGATCGGGTCAAGATTTTCACTATATATTAAAACGAATTAAATTAGAATGGAGAATTTCTTGCATATTTTTTTAATTCAACATCAGAGAAGTGTCTTTTCATCATCAATAATGTGATAATAAGAGAGATATTTTTTAGATTTTAAAAATAGTACTTAGTAAGGGTGTGTTTGGTTTAGGCAATTTAATTGACCTATCAGACTCTAAAGAAAGGGTATCACTTATTTGGAAACAAGAAACCTGTCGATTTTCAAGCGAAACTCAATGCTACTTTAACACAAGGAAAATGTTTTTTCTAGAAAACAAGTAAATTTTTGACTTATTTTTTCATATTTGATTTGTGAGTAGAAAATATTATTCGGAAATGATTTTTAGTGTTTGATTTATGAATGAAAAATGTTTTTAAAAATATTTTTTTAGGTTTACTAGAATAGAAATTAATTTTTAAAATTGAAATTATTTTTAAGAAATTATATTTTATTTTTTTGGGGAGGGGAGGGAGAAAAAAAATTGAAGTTGAAAATAATTTTTAAAAACAAAATTAATTTTTTTTTCGGGTGGGGGTGTTGGTAGGGGGGATGTCGGGATGAAAGATAAAAAATTGAAGTTGTAAATATTTTTTTTAAATAAAATTAATTTTTTTGGGTGGAAGTGCTGGGGAGGGGGGATGATCGGTGAGGGGAGAGGGTGGGGTGAAAATAATAATTTAAAATTAAAAATATTTTTTAAAAACAAATTTAATTTTTTTTTGGAGGGGTAGGGGATGGTAAGGGGTTGTTCGGTGAGGGGGGAGGATTGGGTGAAAAAATAAAAAATTGAAATTGAAAGTACTTTTTAAAAATTAATGTTTTGCAAAAAAAAAGTAAATAATATAATTCGAAATTGAATAAGAGTTTTGAAAAATGTTTACCTTAATTTTTAAATCCAATATATGATACGAATTCGATTGAACTTTGTATCTTTCCCTTAAACCCAAAAAAATGTGTTTATATATATATAAAAAAAAATTGCAAACTTAATTATAGAAGTTACAAATCGAGAAATAAATAAGAACTTATAAACTTTAAATTTTTTGAAGATGATAATAGTTTTTTTATCAAATAAAAGATTAATAGTATTTTTTCAATCAAATTAAAGATTAATAGTTTTTTTTATCAAATAAAAGATAAATACATTTTTTGATCAATAAAAGATTATCACTATAAGGAATTGTTTAATGTGAGATATAAGATATAATTATAACATGATAAAATATAGTATTATTTTGATTGGAGGTATTAGATAGTTTTTGAATTATTTATCTTACCTTTCTAGTTGTGATAATAAAATAAATTATCGCATATACATTATAAATTAATTTATCACAGAATAAATTATTTTGAAATAACTTACTCCCAACCAAACAATCAGAATCCCCAACCGTACATATTTATGGACATACCTATCAATCTAAAGAGTGGTTGCTACTCAACTTGATAGGAAAACTTAATTATGGCATTAAATGTTAAATATTGGTCTTAAACCTATGTTCCTTTTTATTTTAACTTGAAATTTGTACGTTTTTTTAAAAATAAATAATTGATATAAATAGAATTACTATTTATTATCTCTTAAGCATACTTATTAACACGAGTTGACACTTTTCTAAATAACAAAAAATTTAAGATAAAAAATGGATGCACAATATATAGTACGAGTTTAAACTTGGTTCAATCTTCGTATATGTAGAGAAATTCACTAAATATATACATATAGTGAGTGAATTGCAAATCCAGTAGAATCAAAATTGATTGTAAAATTTATGACGAATCATCAAAATTTATAAATTCCAAATCTTGAATCCGTATTTAAACAATTTTTTCAAAACTACAAATATTTATGAACTTGGAGATGATAATATTTGGTTTTCTTAAAAAAAAAAAAAAAAAAAAAAAAAAAAAGTTGGTCAAATAAATTTTTTATACCAATTCCAAACCATGAAAACATTATTACTTTAGTCACCCCAACTGTGTACAAGACAACTTGTCAACCAAATGTGTGATTTCCATTCAACTTGAGAGGGACAACTTAGTTTATGAAATTGATGTTCTCAACTTGGCATGGCATGTAAAATTAAATTTTAGGTGGTTTAGTGTGAAGTCTTCATCATTATTTGTGCTATTTAATATTTTATAACAATAATATAGTCGATATAATCTCGTAAGTGAGATCTGAAGAGGATATGTATATGACTTTATCTTTATCTTATGAAGGTAAAAAGATTTGGACATGTGTAAAGAAGATGCATGGATACTTCAATTCGGAGGTTGACTATGGATAGCATCAAAAGAGGTAAAGATCGACTGAAAAAGTATAGGAGAAAGGCAATTAGACATGACATGACCTAACTTTAACTTACTGAGAACATGATCTTGAATAGAAGGTTACGGGAGACACATAATAAGATAGAATCATTGTGTTGCTGATTCCTCTATAATGTTAAATCATACCATTAGTAGTATTACTCTAGTAATGAATAACATTGAATATCACTCGAATTATCCATAATTGCAGGATAGAGTATTAAAAAGGGAAGGACCAAATATTTTTCCTTATATTTATTACCAGAAAATATTTTTGGATGACGAAACGCGACAAGGATCTGCCTCGCCTAATAGCGAGACGCTCGTCTTTTTAAAGTCGGCACCATTTAATACCAAAAAATTAAAATATTTAATTGCATATGTAAATAATCAAACAAAAACATATTAGCATTTTTTTCAATTTAAAAACTAAAAATAGATAGTACATACTACCAGAACTTGAAGTGACCAAGTCTGAAGAAAAAAAGAAGAAATCTGTATTAAATGGACTTTGGAGTCACCAGGAAAACGGGCTAGTTGCCAGATAAAGTCTAGTCGAAAATCCTAAATTTACCTTGTTAACTTTTAAAACCCTAAATTAATCCTTTTTTTTTAATAATATACAATAAGCACGCCTCTACCCATTTGTCGTAACGACATTGCCTTTTGAAGATCGCCTCGCCACAAAGCTTCAAGGCCATGAAGGGTCGCATAGCTTCTATCCATTGGCAACGAGGCGATCGCCTTTCACAACACTGATTCATCCAAGTTAATAAAGTACTATAATTACTGTATATAGATAGTATTTATTTCAAAACATCAACAAAACCATACCATGAATCACACAAGTAGGGTTTGAAAAGGTTGTAGATCTTACCAATACCTTGTAGAAGTAGGGAGACTGTTTCGAGACGACAATTAGTCAAGACTCAAGATTGAAAAAGAACATGATGTTTTCGAATAAACTCCAACCAAAACTGATTTGATAAGTAAACATCTAAATTTTACACTCTAAAGAACAATTATAGAAGTTCTCAAAACAAAATCTAACAAAGGAGTGCCCCAAAGGTTCCGGGAAATACGCTGTTATCATCAAAAGCCAAGTATCATAAATGATGGGAAAAAGGAAAACGGCTCGGATGACAAGAGTTGCTCC
>JAJJBR010002325.1:0-7500 GCA_022817965.1 Solanum lycopersicoides
GAAGAACGTCTCGAGATTCAAGCAATTGCGGATGATATAACTAGTAAATATGTTCCTCCCCACGTCAATATATTTTATTGTTTAGGGGGGATTACGCTTACTTGTTTTTTAGTACAAGTAGCTACTGGGTTTGCTATGACTTTTTACTATCGTCCGACCGTTACTGAGGCTTTTGCTTCTGTTCATTACATAATGACTGAAGCCAACTTTGGTTGGTTAATCCGATCCGTTCATCGATGGTCGGCAAGTATGATGGTCCTAATGATGATCCTGCATGTATTTCGTGTGTATCTCACCGGCGGATTTAAAAAACCTCGCGAATTGACTTGGGTTACAGGTGTGGTTCTGGCTGTATTAACCGCATCTTTTGGCGTAACTGGTTATTCCTTACCTTGGGACCAAATTGGCTATTGGGCAGTGAAAATAGTAACAGGTGTCCCTGACGCTATTCCTGTAATAGGATCACCTTTGGTCGAATTATTGCGCGGAAGCGCTAGTGTGGGACAATCTACTTTGACTCGTTTTTATAGTTTACACACTTTTGTATTGCCGCTTCTTACTGCCGTATTTATGTTAATGCACTTTCCAATGATACGTAAACAAGGTATTTCTGGGCCTTTATAGATAGAGAAAATCAAAATATATCCTAACTATTTGTAATCAATCGTTTATCACTTGGTGTAGGAATATATAGTATTTCATTGCTACAAGTATGGATTATTGAAAATAATAAGACATGGATTTGGACATTTCCCTTTAACCATTCATGCCAACTAAACGGGGGGATTGAAGGGAATTTTGTGAAGAGAAAATGGATTATGGGAGTGTGTGACTTGAACTATTGATTGGTCTGTGTAGATATATGCCTGCCACATGGGAATTCACAACCAAATGTGTCTCTTTGTTCCAATCGCCGTGTAACCCTATACAGAGGATAGGCTGGTTCGCTTAAAGAGAATCTTTTCTATGATCCGAATCATGTTGTACATGAGCAGGCTCCGTAAGATCCAGTATAAGTGAACTAGATAAAAGGGAATCTTGATTCCCTTTTATCTAGTTCACTTATAAGATTTAATAGTATGTAAATGTATTCATTTCCTCTGCATTGACACGATCAATACTACTATCGGAGTGAAACAAGGGATCTAAAGAAGAAGAGAGGCTAGACTATATTAGTAACAAGCAAACCTTGTATGTGTATCTCCAAGCATTTTGGAGATAAATACCAATTAGAAGGTCTGAGACGACCCAGAAAGCACTTGATCATATCATGATCTGATTTGTAAGCCTACTTGGGTCTTGAGTATTTACTTGTAAGAACGGAATTCTTTGTTTTGTAATGGAGAGTTGCAACTCCATAAAAAAGAATTCAGTCAAATTTTTCTTATATTGAACCATTCCTATATCATATATGTGTATGTGTAAATACAGGTACCATATAGATATTTTCTATGGATATATGGATTCGTTTGGTTCTTTTTATTCTTGCTCGAGCTGGATGATTAAAAATTATCATGTCCAGTTCCCTCGGGGATGGATCTATAAGAATTCACCTATCCCAATAACAAAAAAACCTGACTTGAATGATCCTGTATTAAGAGCTAAATTGGCTAAGGGTATGGGTCATAATTATTATGGCGAGCCCGCATGGCCCAATGATCTTTTATATATTTTTCCAGTAGTAATTCTAGGTACTATTGCATGTAATGTAGGCTTAGCCGTTTTAGAACCATCAATGATTGGTGAACCGGCGGATCCATTTGCAACCCCTTTGGAAATCTTACCTGAATGGTATTTCTTTCCTGTATTTCAAATACTTCGTACAGTGCCCAATAAATTATTGGGGGTTCTTTTAATGGTTTCAGTACCTGCGGGATTATTAACAGTACCTTTTTTAGAGAATGTTAATAAATTCCAAAATCCATTTCGCCGTCCAGTAGCGACGACTGTCTTTTTGATTGGTACCGCAGTCGCCCTTTGGTTGGGCATTGGTGCAACATTACCTATTGATAAATCCCTAACTTTAGGTCTTTTTTAAATTTTTTAATTGATTCAATTGTGAACTAACACGACATATGTATCTAGGGAATAGTTTCTTCAAAGCGAATTCTCCCTAGATACATCTATTCAATTTCATTATTAATTTCTTTCTAATATCTAATATATGATATATTAATTGTGCTAAATTGTGCTTTTTCAATCTATTTTCACTAAGTAAGTCCAATAGATTTAAAACTTATTTTTTGCTAAATCAATTACGAAATATTTTTCTAAAATGCCCAATATCTGTTTTATATCTTCGCTACGAAAATGTTCAATTTTCATAAGATCTTCTTGGCTGTTATTCAAAAGGTCCAATAATGTATATATATTGGACATTTTGAGGCAATTATAGATCCTGGAAGACAATTCTGATTGGTCAATAAAAATCGATTTCAATGCTATTTTTTTTTTGTTTTTTATGAGTTTAGCCAATTTATCATGAAAGGTAAAAGGGGATAAAGGAACCGTGTGTTGATTGTCCTGTAAATATAAGTTGTCTTCCTCCATATGTAAAAAGGGAATAAATAAATCAATTAAATTTCGGGATGCGTCATGAAGTGCTTCTTTCGGAGTTAAACTTCCGTTTGTCCATATTTCGATAAAAAGTATCTCTTGTTTTTCATTCCCATTCCCATAAGAATGAATACTATGATTCGCGTTTCGAACAGGCATGAATACAGCATCTATAGGATAACTTCCATCTTGAAAGTTATGTGGCGTTTTTATAAGATATCCACGATTTCTCTCTATTTGTAATCCAATACAAAAATCAATTGGTTCCGTTAAACTAGCTATATGTTGTGTATTATCAACGATTTCCACATAAGGTGGCAAGATGATATCTTGAGCAGTTACATATCCAGGACCCTTGACACAAATAGACGCCTCAGAAGTTCCATATAAATTACTTCTCAATACAATCTCTTTCAAATTCATTAAAATTTCATGTACCGATTCTTGAATGCCCGTTATGGTAGAATATTCATGTGGTACTTTCTCAGATTTTACACGTGTGATACATGTTCCTTCTAGTTCCCCAAGTAAAGCTCTTCGCATCGCAATGCCTATTGTGTCGGCTTGGCCTTTCATAAGTGGAGACAGAATAAAGCGTCCATAATAAAGGCGTTTACTGTCTGTTCTTGATTCAACACACTTCCACTGTAGTGTCCGAGTAGATACTGTTACTTTCTCTCGAACCATAGTACTATTATTTGATTAGATCATCGAATCTTTTATTTCTCTTGAGATTTCTTCAATGTTCAGTTCTACACACGTCTTTTTTTCGGAGGTCTACAGCCATTATGTGGCATCGGAGTTACATCCCGTACGAAAGTTAATAGTATACCACTGCGACGAATAGCTCGTAATGCTGCATCTCTTCCGAGACCGGGACCTTTTATCATGACTTCTGCTCGTTGCATACCTTGATCCACTACTGTACGGATAGCGTTTGCTGCTGCGGTTTGAGCAGCAAACGGTGTTCCTCTTCTCGTACCTTTGAATCCAGAAGTACCAGCTGAGGACCAAGAAACTACTCGACCCCGTACATCTGTAACAGTGACAATGGTATTATTGAAACTTGCTTGAACATGAATAACTCCCTTTGGTATTCTACGTGCACCCTTACGTGAACTAATACGTCCATTCCGACGCGAACTAATTTTCGGTATAGCTTTTGCCATATTTTATCATCTCGTAAATATGAGTCAGAGATATATGGATATATCCATTTCATGTCAAAACAGATTCTTTATTTGTACATCGGCTCTTCTGGCAAGTCTGATTAGCCCTGTCTTTGTTTATGTCTCGGGTTGGAACAAATTACTATAATGCGCCCCCTCCTACGGATTAGTCGACATTTTTCACAAATTTTACGAACGGAAGCTCTTATTTTCATATTTATCATTCCTTACCTTAATTCTGAATCTATTTCTTGGAAGAAAATAAGTTTCTTGAAATTTTTCATCTCGAATTGTATTCCCACGAAAGGAATGGTGAAGTTGAAAACCTAATCCTTCAAATCTTTGTTGTGGAGTCGATAAATTATATGTCCTTTGGTTGAATCATAAGGACTTACTTCAATTTTGACTCTATCTCCTGGCAGTATCTGTATAAAACAAAGTTCCTTTGAGGTATCAACTAATGCGAAAGATATTAGACAACTCTCCCCCCCTTTTTCGCAAATAGGAAGTTTCGAATCCAATTTGCATATTATAAAGGATTACCAGATATAACACAAAATTTCTCCACCTATTCCTTCTAGTCGAGCCTCTCGGTCTGTCATTATACCTCGAGAAGTAGAAAGAATTACAATCCCCATTCCACCTAAAATTCGCGGAATTCGTTGATAATTAGAATAGATTCGTAGACCAGGTCGACTGATTCGTTTTAAATTTAAAATATTTCTATAGGGTCTTTTCCTATTCCTTCTATGTCGCAGGGTTAAAACCAAAAAGTATTTGTTGTTTTCTCGATGTTTTCTCACGTTTTCGATAAAACCCTCTCGTAAAAGTATTTGAACAATATTTTCGGTAATATTAGTAGATGCTATTCGAACCACCCTTTTTCGATCCATATCAGCATTTCGTATAGAAGTTATTATCTCAGCAATAGTGTCCCTGCCCATGATGAACTAAAATTATTGGGGTCTCCAAATTTGATATAATCAACGTGTTTTTTACTTATTTATTTTTGAATATGATATGAATTATTAAAGATATATGCGTGAGACACAATCTACTAATTAATCTATTTCTTTCAAATACCCCACTCGAAACAGATCACAATTTCATTTTATAATACCTCGGGAGCTAATGAAACTATTTTAGTAAAATTTAATTCTCTCAATTCCCGGGCGATTGCACCAAAAATTCGAGTTCCTTTTGGATTTCCTTCTTGATCAATAACAACTGCAGCATTGTCATCGTATCGTATTATCATCCCGTTGTCACGTTTGAGTTCTTTACAGGTACGCACAATTACAGCTCTGACTACTTCTGATCTTTCTAGGGGCATATTTGGTACTGCTTCTTTGATCACAGCAACAATAACGTCACCAATATGAGCATATCGACGATTGCTAGCTCCTATGATTCGAATACACATCAATTCTCGAGCCCCGCTATTATCCGCTACATTTAAATGGGTCTGAGGTTGAATCATTTTTTTAATCCGTTCTTTGAATGCAAAGGGCGAAGAAAAAAAAAAGAAATATTTTTGTCCAAAAAAAAGAAACATGCGGTTTTCTTTCATATCTAAGAGCCCTTTCTACATTTTTTTCTATTACATTACGAAATAATGAATTGAGTTCGTATAGGCATTTTGGATGCTGCTAGTGAAATAGCCCTTCTGGCTATATTTTCTGTTACTCCACCCATTTCATAAAGTATTCGCCCCGGTTTAACAACAGCTACCCAATATTCAGGGGATCCTTTTCCTGAACCCATACGTGTTTCTGCGGGTCTTAGTGTAACTGGTTTGTCTGGAAATATACGTACCCATATTTTTCCACCACGACGTGCATTTCGTGTCATTGCCCGTCGGCCTGCTTCTATTTGTCGAGATGTAATCCAAGCAGGTTCAAGTGCCTGAAGAGCATATTTACCGAAAGAAATACGATTACCTCGATAAGATATTCCCTTCATTCTGCCTCTATGTTGTTTACGGAATCTGGTTCTTTTGGGGTTATAGTTGATGGTTGGTTCTGAATTCCATCTCTACTACAGAACCGGACGTGAGAGTTTCTTCTCATCCAGCTCCTCGCAAATAAAAGGATTCAAAAAAATTCAATTTGAATTAAGCTAGAATAGTAAATCTTAAGTTAAGATATATAAGATATATATATGTATTTACTGAGTAATACCTTGAACGTGGGCTTCTTTGAGATTTCATTAAATCTATTAGTAATTTGTATATCTTGTTTGAATAGATAACTAAACTTTGTAGTTTTCTAAAGAGAAATAAAAAAAATTGTATTATTATACCAAATCCTTATTTTGTCCTTTATTGTATTGTCCTAAATTTTGCAATAAAAAAGTTTTCGCGGGCGAATATTTACTCTTTCAATCCCTATTTCATTTGTAGGGTTAACTCGTGACTTCTCAGATCTCAGAATACATGAATTAATCTATGGTTCGTTCCGCCATCCCGACCAGTGAATCATTAAGATTCCTTTTTCAATAGAATCTTTTGCATTCACAAGTTCCGTCGTTCCCATCACTTCTTACTTAATGGTTAGGTCCGAATTCTACAATGGAGCTCAGAATCAAATTGGTTCTTGAGTCAATCTTCTCAGTCTTTATTGGCTCGAAGCTCTTGATTTTTTGTTCTATTTCTATAAGAAGATTCTTTTTAGTATGGTATGAATGCGTATTGATGCTTTATTACACTGCCTTTTATGAGATTACTCATAGACCTTACATATTGGAATTTTATATCATTGGTATTCTTTTTCTCTCTTTCTCTCATCCTTCCGTTTATCCACATCTTTTTTGTCTATTTTGCTTTACAACTTAGAATCAGATTTTTTTGTTTATGCAAAAGATTTCAGTTGCTACAAAGATATGACCTATATATCATATCTTGACTGGTTCTTTAGATCCAGATAATGCGAAGTGATGGGTTGGTTATTAGTTCTATAGTTTTTAGTTCATACTATGTGGGCTGGGCTTTTTTAATCCTAACCCTAACAAAACCAACGAGTCACACACTAAGCATAGCAATTATATCAAATGGTCAATCGAATTTTTATTCAACCTTATAGAATTAAGAATTAGAAATGTTCCCCTTGATTAGAAAAAGAATGAATTGGTCTTTTTTTTTGTTCAATCATTGGATAGAAGGGAAAGACAAGTAGTAAAATTATTCCTCGTCTAGAAATATCCAAATTTTGATGCCCAATATTCCATAGATAGTTCGAACTGTATAAGAGCAATAATCAATTTTAGCTCGAATCGTTTGTAGGGGAACCCTGCCTTCTCTGATCCATTCGACACGTGCAATTTCTTTTCCGTCGATACGCCCCGCAATTTGTATTTGAATTCCTTTTGTATCCGCTTGTTCTGTTAATTCAATAGCCTTTTTCATTGCTTTTCGAAATGAAACTCTATTCTTTAATTGTCCAGCTATAAATTCTGCAAGAATATTAGGGTTTCCGTAAGGTTTTGCAATTCTTGTGACAGCAATGTTCAGTTTTCGGTTTACACAATTTAATTCCTTTTGTAAGGTCATTTGTAATTCTTCGATTCCGCGCGGTCGACTTTCTATTAATAATTTTGGGAATCCCATAAAGATTATGACCTGGATCAGATCGATTCTTTTTTGAATCTCTATACGTGCAATTCCCTCGATGCCAGAGGACGTTCTCATATTCTTTTGTACATAATTCTTGATACAATCTCTGATTTTTTTATCTTCTTGTAAACCCTCAGAATAATTTTTGGGTTGTGAAAACCAAAG
>JAJJBR010002325.1:17500-20149 GCA_022817965.1 Solanum lycopersicoides
CCATATTTGGACCTTAGCTCCAGGGAAGAATATGTTACTGCTGAAACACGGAAGAAGGGAAAGCGGAGAGCAAAACACTAGGTAGGGATGGGAACTGCCTAAACAAGAAGGCTGAACAGCAAACAACCAGTTCAGATTCACGACCAAGAAGACTGGATCGCTCGGATAGGCCCTGAAAGGAGAAGGAAGGCTGGAAGGCCAAGAGGCGGCTAGAGAGGGAAGGACCCGAGAGCCCCAGGGGAACGGCCAGGGCCAAAGGCACGGAAGGGAAGGCGCCAAGCCCGGACGAGGGAAGGGACGGAGCGGCGGGGGACGGCGGACGAGGGGAAAGAGACGCCCCAGGCAGAGAGAGAGAAGAGCACCAGGAGGGCGCGAGCCGCGGCCGAAGGGCGGCCAAGGCCAGGAGAAGGCGCAGGCAAGGAGCAGGCGCAAGAGAGGCCGGGAAGAGGACGCGAACCGCCACGCGCGGAGCACGAGAGGGGAGGCGCGCGGGCGACCAGGCACCACCAAGGCAGCGGGAAAGGGAAGCGGAGGCCAGGAAGAGGAGAGCGAGCGGGGGAGGGAGGGAAGAGAGGACAAAGGGGAGCGAGGGAGCGGGCAGGGCAGAGAGGCCCGAGGGGAACCAAGGGCGGCGAGGGGAAGGAGCCGGAGAAGGCAAGGCCGGAGAGAGAGCAAAAAGAGGACAAGCAAACCGAGGGCGCGAGGCACGCAAAGAGGGAAAGAGGGCCCAAGAGAGAGGGAAAAAGCAGGGCCGAGGACGCGGAGGCCGAAGCCGAAAGGGAAGGGAACGAGGGAGGGAGCCAGAGGGAAACAGAGGAGCGAGGGAGAGAGGCCCGAAGGGCCCCGGCGCAGGAGGAGAAGGGAGAGAACCCGAGGCCGGCCGGGGCCGGGAGGGAAGGAACGAGAGAAGCAGGAAGCGACGCGAGCAGCAGAGGAGAAGGCAGAACCCGAGGCCAGGCCCAGGGGGCGGAACAGAGCGACGAAGGCGGGGAGGCCAGGGAGGAAGAGGGAGCGGGAACGAAGAAAGAGACCCGAGAAGCGAAAAAAGGCGAGCCGGAGCAAGGGCAAGAAGCGGGGGCAGGGAGAGGCCGGGAGAGGAGAGGCGAGCACACAGACAAGCAGACGCAAGGCGAGGGAAGGGGGGAGCGGAAAGGGGAGCGGCGAGAAGGCGCACGGGAGGGGAGGGCGGGGGGCGGCCAGGCAGGAAGAACGGGAGGAGGGGAGAGAAGAGGAGAGAGAAACAACGCGGGGAAGGAGGCCGAGGAAAACCAAGAAAGAGAGGCCGCCGGCCAGCCACACCAGAAGAAAGAGAGGGGGCCGAAAAAACCGGCGAGGGGAGGAAGACCGCCGAGGAGAAGAGACAGAGGGCGAAAGAAGAGCCAAAAAAGGAGCGGGGGGGAGAAGCCGGCAAAGCGCGAAGGGAGCAGGGCCGGACGGAGACCAAAGAAGACAAGGCAAGCAAAAGGGCCGAGAGGCAGGGAGAGAGAGAACAGCAGAGAAGGGAGCAGGCGGGCAGAGCCAGCAGGGGAGGCGCCAACAAGGAGGCCAAGAAGGACAGAGCCGAGGGGGCCGAGGGACGAAGAGGCAAGCAGACGGGGCGGGCGGGGAGGAAGAGCAAGGAGAGGGCCCAAGAGCAGGCGAAGAAGAGCGAGGAGGGCCAGAAGAAGAGGCCAGGCGGGGGAGGAGAAAGAAAAAGGAAGAGCGAAAAGGCGAGGGGCGGAAGCGGAAGCAGCGACGGGCGAAGGAACAGAAAGAAAAGCAACGACGGGAGGGGGAGAGGCAGAGGCGAAAAGAGGAGGCCGCACGGCGGCGCGCAGGCCAAAACCGGGCAGGAGACGGGCAGCGCACACGGCGCCGAAGGGAGAAAAAGAAAGAAGAACCCAGGGGCGGGCGGGGGAGACCGGCCGCGCGGAGGGAGAAGACCGAAGCCAGGCGAGGGCGAAAAAGGAGGACGAAGCCGGAACGGGCGAGGAAGCCGGCAGCAGGGGGGGAAGGACGGAGGGCAAGCGGGGCGACCGGGGGCGGAGGAGCAAGGCAGAAAGAGGGAGAAAGAGAACCAGCGGAGGGCAGGCGGCGCAAGAGCCACGAGAGGAGCAGCGGAGGGGAGCCGGGGGCGACGGAGGCGCGGAGGACACGCGGAGGCGCGGAAGGAGGAGAACCAACGAGGGAGCAGCGACAGCGAGAAGGCAAGGAGGGGAGACGGCAGGAGGCCGAGCCGGGGAGGAACGACCCGGAAGAACGAACGGGCAAAAGGGAGCGGGGGAGCAGAAAGAGAGGCGGCGGGCCGGACCCGCGGCACCGGAAGGGGGGAGGGAAACAAGGAAAAGGGCGGGCGGGGCCGAGGGGGGAGAGCAGGGCGCGGCGGCAGGGCCAGGTCCAGGAGGGGGGGAAAAAGCCAAACAGCGCAGAGGAGAGAGAGAGGAGGAGGAAGGGCGCGAACGAACCGCACGCCGGCGAGGACGGCAGGAGCGCCAGGGAGGAGAAGGGGCGGGGGAAAAGCTGGAACCCAATGCCGACGGAAGGGAAGAGGAGCGCAAGGGAAATGCCGGGGGAGGGATACAGTGGGGAGGAGAAGACCGGGGACGATGGCGGAAGCGCAAAGCGCGCCCCCGGCTAGGAACCCAGAGAGCCAAGAGAACCAGGAACCAG
>JAJJBR010002326.1:0-21393 GCA_022817965.1 Solanum lycopersicoides
TGCTTCTTTCCTCGGCGTTTACCACACCGTCGATCGTCTCCCTCTCGTCTGCGGCCCTTACCGTGTTCCTTTCCTCCTCAATTTCCCCGGCTCCGGCGAACACGTCCGCGGCGAACTTTACGCCGTTTCCGCTCGTGGATTAATCCGTATGGATGAATTAGAAGGAATCACCCGATCCCATTACGAGAGGCTGCCAATCAAAATCCGTTCAGATTCAGAATCGGAATCGGAATCGGAGAAGACAATGGAGGTTGAAGCGTATTATGCACACAGAAACTACGCGGAGGCGTTGTGGAAGCGAAACGGAGAAAAGGGTTTCAGATGTTATACAGAGAAAGAGGCGAAAGGGTATGTGAAGCGTAAAGATAGGCCACAAAATTTAACATTTTTAGAGCAAATTGGGATTTTCATTTCTTCTAACCCTAATTCTTGTTGTTGCAACAAAAATCTTCCTGTTCCTTCTCTTCCAAGTCAATGTTGTTAATCATTGAAAATTTGGGATTTGATTTTTGTAAGTTTATAATTAAAAAAATATTAATTAGGAACAAGTTATGATTAATTAAGGGTTAAAATGATTTGCTGCTGAAAATAAGTTTGTTATTATTATTATTATTATTATTAGATCATAGATGTTGATGCTGAATGTTTGACAGATTTGTTTTTTCTGTCTTTCTGCAAAATTGCAAAAGCAAATGATTTGATCTGATTTGCTGCATATGAAAATACAAGTTTTATGGAAATGGATTTGTTGTTCTGCGCTTGCGCTCGGTCAATTCAATTCGATTTTATTTAATGAATCACTATCTATTTATATCGATTTTCGGGTTTTGGATGGTATTAATAGTTTGGTTTTTAATTTATCGAATATTAAAAATTGATATAAATAATAATCAAATTATTTTATATAATATTATTAAAAATTGTTTAACTTAATAATAACTTTTTCGATTCGATTTTTGCATATAATTTTATGTGGAAAAGTTTAAAATTGTGAAATTTCTGAGTTTTTTCAGATTAATTTTTTGGAAAGTGAAAATATTCCTAAGACCAAATCTAGTCAAATTTAATGATCAAACATTTATTTATAGATAGATCTTCAAAGTTTATGGCTAAATGTTAGTTTAGTAAATATCTCTATGAATGAGAATCTGAAATAACTTTTAATGTGAGTGAAAGTTAAAAAATATTCTGAAAAATACTTATTTTTAGGAAGTTGAAAAAAATTATAATTTGATAATTTGATAAAATTTTACGATAAAACATTTGATCCTTAATTTATGATCAAATACTAACTTAAATCTTTCTTTGAATGAGAAGGTAAAATAGCTTCCAATAATATTGGATCTAATACACTGTTTAAGGTACACAATGTTGCATTTAAATCTATCCATTAATCAGAAATTAATCATATTACTCCGTTCAAATTTCTATAATTCATTGTTATACAACCAAATAGTGCCCCTAGAATGTCTCAAAAATCTTATTGTACTTTTTTTGGATAATTCTAAAATAAGTGTCAAGCTAATAAAAAGTAGAAAATCTATTCTAAATCGTAAGAGACAGTAAAAATTCAAAAAATATTTGTTCTATCAATAATTCATTAGAAGTCATCAAACACGTGATGGAAAGCTTTTACCTTTTAGTGAGCTTTTTCGGAATTGAATTCAGATCAGTAGGATCAAATAAATATTGAATCCAAAATTTATCAAAGTTAATTGGTATTGAATTCAAATTAGTCTTAGTCAATTAGTATTAAATCCACATTAGTAACTCAAGTTACAAAATGATGAATGATTAAAACAAATCATTACATTATATTTGGCTCTCTAAACCTAGTATTAACTCTCTTTATTGAAGTTTGAAGCCTTTCATTTTTCAATGTTTGTATCTTTATTTATTTTTATCGAAAATAACTTTTTTATCTTTAAAGGTAAGAATAAAACAATATACACATCAGTTTTTTCAAATCTCATTTATCGAATTACCTAAATACATTATTGATGACAGTGGCGTAGCCAAAAATTTCACAAAGAGTATTCAGAAATATACATGAATATATTTTTTCTTTTGGCTGAATGAGTGCACTACAAATTTAAAAAAAAAATTAAACTACATAATATACAAGATTTCTTTTTTGAAAAAAAGGATAAGATGAAAGGCGCTCTAGAAATTTTAAAAATTTAACTAAATAATATACATGAAATTTTTGAAAAAAAATATGCAATATACATGAAAAAATTTGAACTATAAATTTTAAAAATTAAACTACGTAATATACAGGAATTTTTTTTTTGAAAAAAAGTATGTTAATACATGAAAATAATTGAAAAAAAGAGGAAAAAGATGAAAGGTGCCCTACAAGTTTTAAAAAATTAACTACGTAATATAAATGAAAGTTTTTGAAAAAAAAAACGTAATATACATGAAAAATTTTGAAAAAAAAAGGCTTAAAGTTGTTGTTAGCAAGATTTGAACTCACAAACTCATAAAAGTTTGACTCTTTCAAGGCACCTTAAACCACTAAGATACAACACCTTGTATCGTTAAAGTTGTCGAAAATACGTTATTTAACTATTTTATATAATATTTTACTTGTATATATAATATAATTTTTATGAGCTGATTGATGATGTATCTTAATTTGATGTGGGAAATTAATACTCAAGTGACTCTTAAACTCTCTCAAGAGACAATTAATAATCAAATATACAAAAATGCTAAACCTTCATTACTTTAACCTTATATATGTTTGTTGTTTACTGTCTATGATTCTTTTTTATAGTCAATCACTATTCTTTAAGTAAATAATTAGTGAGTAATTAATTCTCATTATGAAATGATGCAAATCTATAATATAACATTTTATTCTTAATCACAGGTACCTACTTAAAATTAAAAATTAGTAGTGAGACTTTTATTCTGTCCCTTGCCTAGTAAAAACCTCTAAGTCTATGTTTGACATATAATTAACAATATAACACTTAGTTGGTTTCGATTTTTTCGATTTTATTGAAGAAGGGACAAAGTCATAGCTACAAAACTACAAATATACCAAAGGCACTTCACTGCGGAATAAGTTGAATGATTAAATTGATATCAAATAAAAATGGCGAATATCGCACAAAAAGCAATTTAAAAATCATAACGATCTCAATAAAATGTTCACAATCATATCTAATAAATTTCTTAATGCATATTGAGATATACCTAAAAATTTATTAGATTGACGTGAATCTATAGATTATCAGTTAGATCCGTCTAATATCAGACAAATAACATGATAGCGTGCACGAGAGGGAACAAATTTAAATAAAAAAGTAGTAGAAAATTGAAGTAGAGGGATTTAACAGGCACCAAATTATATATGGTGTTGCATCACACACAGTGCAACAGATTCAAGAAGAATTAAATTGTAGCAAAAGGTCAAATTAATATATTTGTTAGATGCTATTCAGTTTAGGCTTGACCCTTAACTGATAATGACATTTTTGGTATCTATATATATGTTATTGTTAGTATAAAAAAATAAAATAAAGAATACTTAATTTGGTTTTATTAATAAATTAAAATAAACACAGAAAAAAATAATATTATGATATCATGCCTTGGTCCAATATACGCAATTTGTATCGCTGACACAATAACAATAATAATAACAATAATAATTGTCTTGTTATAAAGTAAATCGCGATCAATTATATGAATTATCATTGACAATATTGCTAGAGATGTTTGAATTAGATAGGAATTATTTTCATTTGTTAAATACCCCAAGTTATCCTTAACAGGTTGATGGCCTAGGGGTGTTCACGGATTGGTTTGGGTCGATTATTGGTCAAAATCAAAAGCAAATCAATTTAATCGGTTTTAAAATCATCAAAATCAAATTAAATCAAATATAATGTACATTTATCGATTTGGTTATTTTCGGTTTTGGTTTGGTTTGGTTTGGTTTGGTTATTAACCATTCATAAAATTAAAAAGAAACAATTCATTCAAAAAGTGAAAAAGTGACAACAACCCATTCAAACGAAAAAATAGTTAGAATGAATGCCATTACAGAACTTTCAATCATTGAATTTTTTGAATAAAATTTCAAAATTCACTTATTTTGGCATTAGAAGGAAGAAACAATAATACTTTCAGCCCCACAATGAATTTCGATAGACACTCCTATACATGAAATCAATAAGAAAAATGTTCTCACCTTGGACATATTTTTTTTTCATAAGTAAATTATAAATAAATTTTGATGAAACATATCTAAAATTTTTAAAGTTGTTTATGAATATAAATATTATGTATGTATAATAATAAAATTTATATATGTAACTTGTTGGTTCGGTTCAGTTCGGTTATTTCTTCGATTTTTTTCCGAATAAAATCATAAACAAATTAAATATAATCGATTCTTACAGATTTAAAATCAAATCAAATCAAAATTCAAATTAAATCAATTTATTTAATCATTTTGATTTTTCAATTTGAATCAGTTTTTATTCAAACCATGAACACGTCTAGTTGATGCCTTGAAAATGTAAAAGGGATAAAGTAATTAAAGAACAAAAAAAATGATAAATAGCTACAGTTTAGAGCTTAATTACGAGATATAGTTTTAAACTATAATTATTATATGAAGCCAATTTTTTAACCAAACACGTATCATAACTTATTAGCAAAAAAAAAAGATGTATTAAAACAAATATCAGTTGTATTAGTTGAAATCGCGTAAAATAGTTGTACCAAAACATATTTGTATTAATATGTATTTGCTACACAATCCAAAATGCAGCCACGTTTCATAACTTATTTAACTTATAGCTATGTACTGTAAATATAATATTGGGTCAAATTTTGCAACTAGTTTTTTTTTTTTTTCCCCCCAACTATTGGATTTATAATATAAAAAAGATGGTAGGCCAAGTTAATATAATAGGGGAGGGGAGATTGTTACTTAATCTAGTAAATTAGACATTAATTAAGTCATGTTAACTTAAAGTAATAAAATTGTATAAAACACTCAAAAGTTTGGTCAGCAATGTCTGTAAAATGGCAGCTTAATAAAAGAGCAGAGGATATGTACGGTACGTTATCTCTATTTTTGGAATGTGTTGTCCTATTTACCAAGATGATATGTGCATAATTTGTACAAAGAATGACAACAAAAATCAGAAGTTATCGAATTCAATCAAACTCATAACGACAATCTGTCAAACTTTTACTTCAGCTCTTGTGCACACCTCGACAATTTTATTGGTCTAATACCTTCTATCATGTAATATAAGTTGATTATATGATATTGAGGAAATCTGAATTTCACCGCTATCTTCCAAAAATAGCAATAGTGTATATATCCTAATAAAGTAGAAGCAATTTGGCTTTGGCGGCTGATTTTAATTATTAAGAGGAAATGTTTGAATAAAATAGATTAGATTGAGTTTGATAGAGTAAATGTTTCTAGCATAACTGAATGGAAATTTGAAAAATTAAGATAGTTGGTAAGATGTAAGATCAAGTTTGAAATTATATAACCTATCTCACACGTGTTTGGTATGATGGAAAATGTTTTTTCAAAAAATAAAGCTATTTATTTATTAAATGGTAAGTAAACAAAAAATATTACCGTAAAAATATTACGATTTGACCTATGGACGAATAATAGCATTGACATTTATCAATATCTTGCTAACAATAGCTAAAATTTCGAGAAGAAAATGTCATTCATTTAATGAGAAGTACATACCTAGTATAATCCTACAAAGTTGGATCTAGAAAGTATAGAGTGTACGCAGAGCGCCTTTACCTTAGAGGTAAGGTAGAATTTCAGAAGAAAATGTCAATCGAGAAATAAAAACAAGTATCGAAAATTCGAGTGACTGAAGCTAACACAATTCCTTTTGAAAAAGTAACATAAAATTAAAGACTGCATTTTATCTGCAACTCTTGAGGAAAAGAAGAATAAAGATGAGATATCAAATTTTGTTAATATGTCAACTTCAGTGAGATTCAATCTTCAATATTACATGTGAATTGATACAACCTTGTTTCAGAAACTAACATTTTACAACAGGTCTCAGTAAATACCAAAATCATGATCACTGTAAAAATTGTCTGAGTTGCATAGACATATTTGGTACAGATATCATGTTCAGTTAACATACAACATGGTTGCTCTGGAAAACCTTCGAGCGAGATGATAAATGTTCAGTTTAGGACATGAATCTCATTGATAACAGAAGGTTACTACCATAGACATCTGGGAGGGGTAAGCAGGGTACCATAGGAAAGATGATGAATGTGAAGACGAGAAAAAAGATGGCCACTGACTTTCATTTGTCCGTCAACTTGTTAAATTCTGTTAATTGCTCTGACCTGCATGGTTAATTCACTGTTAAGAGTGTTGACATGAAAGTACTAAAGGATTAGAATTGATTGTCAATCCATTTTAATTGATTAACAAGTCAACAGCAAAGTTGCCGTTTGATATGCTACATCATAAATCAATACTAAATGTAGGTTTTATTACACATGCAGTACAATGTACATTGCTCAATTATCTCATTTTTCTAAATGTGGTGCAGTAAACACACAAGTTATCTTTTTGGAAATCCAAGAAGTAAGCAACTTTCATCCAAACAAAAGAGCATCAGAAGTCGGTCAAATGCTCAAGTTTTTGATGAAATCATGGATAACTAGTTTCAAGTACCTAATTTGGAACACTATTACTATGCTAAAGACCACCATGGAGAGAATGCAGTCTTTCTATATGGATGACTTTTCCACGGAGCTAACAACTCTGTTTCCCGTATATAAACACTTCCCATTCATTAAAGAAAATATACATAGGAAGACGAGGAAGAATATGTCTGAAAATGTGTGTCTGAGTTGTTACACCCTCAGAAGTTTCACCAAATCTGTCAGAGAATTTTAGGATATCACCAGAACACCTCAAACACATAACGAAAACTGGAACAAGATAATAAATTAGGAAAACAGCTATTCCACACTAAAAAAATTCATCTAATACCCCTCCTCCAGTCCCCTAAGGAAAATGGTAATATTGCTTCTTTATAAGCAGAGAACAAACTTATCACAGTATAAATAAGTGCTGTCCTTCAAAAATCTGGCCAGGTTTCTTTTCCTTTAGGGTCGGCAGCTTGTTTAGAGACAATTGATCAATTCAATTAAGTTATCTGAACTAAACACTCACCAGACTGAATCCTGACTCATACCAAGCCCATTACAGGTAAGTATCATCCCTTTGAATCTGGCTAGATATTCCTGTTTTCGAACACCAAGTAGTCAGAATGCAGTGTCAAGTATCAGAACTCAAACAAAGGAATTTAACATGATGGAAGTGTGGAGGTCCTTACTGGCAAGGTATACTTATTTATCTCATAGTCTCCATTTAGATCATAGTCAAGTCTCTTATCAGGATCACTTAACACTGCAATGGATGTAAATTGGTAGCTATTAGTGACTGCATAATGTAAGCGGTGGATAATCTCCCACTAACTATACATTGTTATGCTCCACATAGGGGTCCAGGATACTTTTGTCTAAATTTTAAAGAACATTGTGCAACAAGTATAAAGAAAAGGATGTAGGCATCCAAAACTAGCGAGTTTATAATTCTAAAATAGAACGAAGATAGATTTCAGGATCAGAACTCAATATAAAGGGACAATAAAAAATTTGTAGGGAGAATTTGATGTTGGCAATACATTCCATATAAAGCTATTTCAAACAAACAACATACAAACCATTTTTTCTCTCAACATTTAAGTGAAATAAGACATCACATGGTGTCAAACTGTCAATGGTAAAAATATCGAGAGATCAAATTAAGTTCTAGCTAAATCATACTGGACAAGTAGCAATAATCAGCATCACGTGGCAAGGAGATATATGAAGTTATTATGCCCAAAATAAAAATAACTACCCGAATAAGCTTCATTAATCTCTTGAAATTTAGTCGTTGCTGCATCATTACACTTGTGTTTGTCAGGATGCCACTTCTGCGCATTTCAATCAACGTGAATGATATGACTGCAGTCAGGAACACGCTCCCTTAAATAAATGCAAGCTTGCGCAAAGAGAGAGGACGAGACATAGAGATAACTCAAAAATAGAGGAGCTGTAGCAGGTGCTGCTCGATGAAATATGGATGACTAACCAGTGCAAGTTTCCTATAGTTTAATCTGATCTTCTCATCTGATGCATCATATTCTACTTCAAGAACCTTGTAGTAATCCTTAAAACAAGCAAAAGAACATATCATCAGAAGATCATCAAATAAAATTAGGAAAACATATGACGATCTATAATCCTTTACAGCTAAAAGAAAGTATTGGAAGGAAAAGAATTTCATTATGACAGAAAACATATGCTAGTTCCTATATGCCAGTCATATTAAGGATGAACAAGAAAACCCTGACGCTACTCAAATCTTAGCCAGCAATAAAACTGGCAATGATTCTTTAGAGGAAACTTTATCATATTAATACTACCATACATTTCCTTTTTAGTTAAGAGTAAGAATGCAGGCGCGCAAAGCCAGAAATTTATATAATAGGATTCAGAAAACACTAGAATGTCATAGCTGAGATTTGAACTTGCTACTGAAACAACTTTTGAACCCCCTTTACCTACATTAGAATTTTCTTATATGCGGCTCGCATTAGAGGGAAGATATCAAAGTGGGAAAAGGGGGTTCAACAATCTATATATAACCAAAAAAAAGTAATCAGTTTTACCCTATTGCACACTGTAATTTCTCAGCAAACAGGATTCAATTGAACCCCCTTTCCTCTTACTAGCTCCACCCCTGGATGTGGGATAGTTGATAACCTTTTTCCAAGTCCCTTGCCAATATCATAAACAAGGAGTGGCCTAAAATGCATTGAATATAATGCCAATGGTTGA
Organism: Solanum lycopersicoides; assembly: GCA_022817965.1. Lineage (NCBI taxonomy): Eukaryota > Viridiplantae > Streptophyta > Magnoliopsida > Solanales > Solanaceae > Solanum > Solanum lycopersicoides. The sequence goes on from JAJJBR010002326.1 coordinate 8,926, forward strand.
TTTTAATTAAAAGAGTAGAGCAAATCCAAAAGTAATCGACCAAGATAAAACTTAAAACTGGAAAATATAGAGCCTTCTTCAGTAAGAACACTGCCTTGAAAGGGTTTTTTGTTAAACCATTTGGTTGCTTCTTTTTCTGCAGTGGTCTGAAGGAAATATATCAGTTCTAAAATGATGGAAAATAATTTACTGATTAATGAATCTCAATACATCCCTGAATACCTGCGGTATTACGAAAACCGGTAAGGGAAAAGCTTGATCATGGTGATTATTTGGCCAGGATATATCTATCTCGGTTCGGATTATCGGTAAACGAACAAATAGGTTGTCTTTCCGGAAATGTTAAACAAAAATTCACCCCTCGCATCTCGGTCACTTTTACTTTTTCGTAATTTTGTAAAGATCCTTACAATTCTCCATAATTCATCACAAATCTCCACACACAAAATATAGCTAGCAACACCCTCTATTTATAGTAGTACCAGACCTACTTCGACTACAACAACAAGAAGAAACCCAGTATAGTCCGAGTCTGGGGAGGGCGGAGTGTACGCAAACCTTAGCACTACCTTCCGGAAGACCCTACCAGACCTACTTTGTCTAGAAACTTGAAAACATATTCTAATATGAATTAGACTACAAACCCTATATAGAACTAAACTAAATAGATTAGCAAGTACCAAGTCCTAAACAAATTGGGCTTCTCTACTCCAATTTTGAATTAGTCTTCCAACATACAAGGATTGCAACTTTATAAACAATAAACCATTCTGAAGCAATTTCTTGATTGTGGTCTTAGAAAAATGAAATGGTGCAAACTACAAGTTTGTTCAATAATAGAGAAACCCCAAGAAATAAAAATATGAACTCAACACAAATGAAAAAGAAAAAGGAAAAACCAAATTGAAGAAGAAGATTACCTTGTGTTTGTAGGTGGTTTTATTATCATCCTCCATATGGCTGCCAAAATTAGTTCTTTACTGCTACAATGCTTATTTTTGCCCAGAAAATAGACATCTAACAGGAGATATTGCAAAACATTTTTCACAAAAACAAAAAAAGAGGACAAAATGCAAATGTCTCAATTATCTTTTTTGAGTATCTGAGATTTTTACCCCATGAAAAACATGGTTGAAATTTGAAGGCCTCTGAGAAAAAGAAAAAAAATGAGAAACAGACAAACTGATGAAAGAGACACACAATTAAGAGGAGATTTCACTTTGTTTATGGAGATTCTTTCTTTTTTTTTTCCTCCTAAACTTATTAGCTTTATTATAATTCTCTCTTAAATTTTGTTACTAGAATTCAATCAAATTGATAGGAAGATTAGGGCAAAATTAGGGCTACTAAGAGTTGAAAGATCAAGAATTACTCCTAATTTTCACAAACAAAGAATAATAGAGAGAGAAAGAGAGTGAATGCCTGCTCTTAGAGAGAGAAAGTAATTCAATTTCAATTTTTTTTTCTCAATTTACAATCCCTAATTTTCCTGTTTCTATATCTACAAAGAAAAATAATCTTGAGTTTGGATAGTAACAAAATAGTCCAGCAAAGAACTATCCTTTTTGGATAGGAAGGGAGGAGTCAGCTCCTATAGTTATTTTTTATAGAAAACGTTTTATTCGTAGATTAGTCGAGTCTCAATATAAATGATAGTTATAACCTGTGAGAGTGTTTGATAACTTTGATTACTTGAGTATCAACACGAGTAAAATAAAAATGTATGATAATTCATGAACTAATATAACAACCATTAATAAATTTAGAATATTTTTTGCCTCAATGTGATATTTATCATTATAACTTCATAACTAATGTGATATTTATCATAATAAAACATTACTAGTCGAACATTTTCTTCTAGTTCTTGAAAATTCAACTATTAAAATTGACTCGTGATATGTAATGGTCCACAATGCAGGGAATCATTATGGTCCAAAATCACATAAATATTTTGGCTATTTATGTGTTAGTGTCAAATACAACCAAATGCCTCATGTTTGGCTTTGCAGGGCAACACCCAATGGCAGTAACCTCCACGAATACTTTTGGACAAAAAATATCTTTTTTTGATTTTCCATCCGATGTCCGAATCACATATTAAAGTTCGACAAAATCCAAATTCGCGCCCGCCGGGAAGTCCCTAAAATCTCCCTGAAAGCTTGGACATCAAATATCAATTCAACATTACAAGTACTGAAATATTTGCTTCTGGATACCAAAATGATATTTCAACATTTTAAATACTGAACTTCAATATCTTGAAATGCTGCTTGAAGAATTAAAATTAAAATTCGAGGACTATTCAAGTGAATAACTAGTTTTCACTAACAAGTCTTCGACTTCCTGGAAATCATATTTTGTTCTTTTTTTTCTTTCAAGTTCCATGATGAAACCTCTTCAGAAGATTCAGAAGACAATAAAATAACTGGTAAGACTAGAAACTTCATAATCCTTATACTGTTTCAATATGCCCGAATTTCCTCCTTTTGTGTTGAGTTCTATGATTGATCATAAAGAGGAACAAGACCAGTTCTCACATAGTAGCTTCTTCTGCATCACTCTCAACAGGCACTGAAGGCATTTTGTTTCCACCTCTCAACCCTGAAGATACTTTGTCAATGGCGCTGTTCAGTTGATCTAACTTATTGTTCAAAGTTTGCCTAGTTTTCTGCATACGACAAGTGATAGAACAAAATTTATAAGCCTACCAGCCAGGTAGTAGAAATTTAAAGCAAAAAAATCTCTTATCACCTCTAAACCTTCATCATAATAGTACATTGGTCGCTTGGCTTTCCGGAAACCATATTCATCTTCATTGAGCAATGACCTCCGTATCTAATGACAGATGGCAGTGAAAAAATAACAGAAAACTATGTCAGCAAACAAAATTCTAAAACACTGGAGGGAAACCCACCAATATTCATTTCATACAGTTGCATCTTTAAGGTGATAAAGAAAGTGTGATGAGAGATGAACAAGCATTAAATATATTTATAATACCTATATATGTAAGCCATAATCCATTCAGGAAACTCATTTCCAAATAAGTTGTTTATTAATGTTGAAAATTAGCTTTCCAAATAGGGTAAACTAAGTTCCAAAACTCAATATTGTATCAACAAAATAGTAGCTTTAACTCAAGAACTATTTGAATTAGCGATAATTTCTTTACTGAATAGGAAATAAGTTGGTCTTGAGAATATTGGTACCATTACAAAAAGCTGCTTCATTATGGAAAAAAAACACAGGAATCATCCTAGTATGGCGCACACATACTCAGCGGAATTCTTTGACCCGGAGAGTAAGAAAAAGTAGGCAACAATGTTTACCGTGCCTAACAAGCAAATCAGTGTAGTGGAATCAGAAATCAAGTTGATACCAAGAGACAATACCAAAATTACCTGTGGAGCAAAAATATAGCCAAGTGTTCCAAATATTGCACCTCCTAAAAGGAAACCGGCAACAAAATCACCACCATTGCCGCCACCACCTCTTTGATCACTGCATTCAACAGGCAAAATTGAACATACCAGTTGAGCACACATGGACAGATCAGTGAAAACAGCTTCAGAAATTGTAATCCTTTCATATGATTGGATAACTAATTAAAAGGCATGGTGGAAAATGACTCAGCAATATCATATGCTGAAAGGAGCCACATTCAGCAAGTGTTACCCTCACTTACCAAGTTAGACAGGAAACATCATATTAATTTCATATCTTGGATCACAAAACCTTCACAAGTTAATAGGCCACAGATATTTCAGAAGAACTCAAATAAAATTAAGGATACGGATGAAACAACTTCCTCTACTTCAACTGAGAATAAGTAGAACTTGATACTTATCAACAAAAAGAAAGTGAGGAAGCTTCTAAAATTAAATAGAGCCCAGCAACAGTGACAACCTTGGTGTCTCCTAATTTCTAAAGCCGAATTTACCTTCAAGCATTCCTCACTTAACAAAAGTCACCGGTGCATAAATTTGGAGAATCCTACTCAAAAGACGAATTGAAGTCCAGCCACCAACAGAAGTTTCACAATCATCAGCTTCTTCCTACTGCACTCTATCTGTCATTGCACTTTCAAGAGCTCTTATTTCTCCCGATGCATCGGTCATCATCCTCTAATATATATTGATATTATATATAATGCAAATGAATCTAGTGTTCCATCTTTGCTAGTTAATGTAAATATGAGAGCGCCCGAGAAAAGCCTCCATTGAAGAAAATGACCGACACTTGCAGTATCCCAACGATTATGAGGAAATCACTTTGATGGACACATATACTAAATATCACAACCAATTATTGTTGGAAGTAACAAGCTTAGCATCCTTTCATTCCAGAATGCTCGCTTAAAAAAGCTCCTAAAGTTATTGGAGTTATACCAAAGTTCAAAAAGAGTTTCATTTGCTTTCTAATGCAAAAAACAATAATAACGACGACAACCATGATGACGATAACTAATCCTGTTAAGAAAAACAATTAAAATGTGCAAATAAGAAACTTATGCAGATGGTATTTTAAATTAAAAGGTTTCTTAGTAAGTGATTCATAAACTGAAAGTTTCTCTTGGTTCCACAGAGATGAGTTTCCTGATCTAGAAAGATGGGTTAGCCATAGCATTTACTTCAGATGCTTGGAACAATGCATGCATCAAACTATGTTGCCAGAAAAAGTGGTTTCTGTAAGGATCATCCGATTTTCCAAATAACTGAGAGGAACAGATTACAAATTTTAGTTTTCTGAGCTAAGATTTCAAATTTTAGTGCAGTAATCATTAAAGGAACATCATCATTTCACTCTGCAGCTGAAAAGGATTTGGTTGTCCATTGGACCTCTGCAATTAATTCATCAGTTGGTTTTTTTAATACAAGTAAGCAGACAAAAAATGACCCTAACTCCATTCGACTTCTTAAGGTGCCAGGGAGGCCCAACGCGGAGAGGCTTATCCATATTATGAGCTAGGAAAATCTTTTCTCCATTAACCATTTGAAGCACAGAAAGCAACCAATGATTCAAGAGTCTGACACAATTCTAAATTGGCAATCTTTTGATGTAGACCACCGACCACCTATATATTCTCAGAAAGGGCACCTACTGCTTTCTATGAAGTTGGTTCATCAAAGCAGACATAAGAGGGAAACATTTAATCAGATATTCGCAAACACGGAGCGATGGAAAGTGACCTCTGCGGAATGCAGTGAAGTGTTGGGAGAAAAAGAGAGCTGCATCTCTCCAGTTAGGAATCTGTTCTGATTCCCGACTAGGGAAAGCAGTCCATGGATGCATCAAATGCTGATAATATAGACTATTCCTTTAGGAACTAGAACCTGTGAGGATAAAGAAGGAAGGACTGATCTTGTCTAGAATGTAAACCATTTGGTACTTTCAAATCTCCAAAGATCTTATCACGTCTGCTGACACGAACAGTTAATAGCAAATAATGAGGAAGAATTACAGAGTCACAGAAATTAAATGCACAAGTATCATGACTTTACTGTAAAGAGGAATCAGACGGACTGGTGAGAACATGAAACGAAAGTTGAATTTAGTAGCAACAAAATAGATAGCTGATGAAAAGACGTGAAAAGCAGAGTCAACACCAGAAACTTTAAGACACAAAAAGCTCTATCAACTATGCAAGATGGGAACAGAAAAAGAATTTGTATTATCGAACAAAAAGAGTTACATCATACTTTGTCACTTTGCAAATATAAATCTGTTGCTTACTTTCCTCTTACTCCCTAAATTGCCGAACTGGAGGACACGGGAGAAGAGACAACTTAAAAAGTTTAAGAATAAATGTGTATGATTGTAACTCAGGGCACCAAAAAATATGCAAGGTTATATAAATATCATAAAGGGAAGGAACAATACATCCATTACACTATTATTAAAAGTTCATCCAGCTCTGGGGACTCCACCATACTCTTAAGAAAAAAAATTAGAGGAAGAATTGAAGAAACCTTGCTAGTCAGTCCCTCGTCTTCTTTATTATGCTAGTAACGGCCATTAGTTAAATTTGGGCTTATCAATCATCATCAAGCCAAAAACTAAGCACAAACCAGATTAACGGCAAGTGATCTCAATTCATTAAAATAATCATCAACAGATTTGTTTCTTAATAAGTAGTGAGTAGGATATAAGCATACAAAAATGGAATACCTGTAGTTTGCACGAATAGACAACTTGGAGGTTTTTGTTCCTTGAGAGTTTGATTTCCTCTGAATAGCCACCATAGGTGTCTTGACAAACGAGGAGGACTTTGCAGACCAAGGTTCGCATGCTTTGACATGAGTTGCACCTAATTTAGAAGGGGAGAAAAGGGAAGCATCTCAAATGGGAACTCAATATCAAGCCAAAAGTAAACACAATCCCTAGTTCACAGAATTCGTTACCACATTAATACACTGTCACTTCACCAATATGGCCAGAGATGCTTGGCATTCTCTTCAATCATACAAAACTACCAGAAAAGGACATAAAAAAGAATGCCATTTTAAAAATCTCTTTTCCCAGTAAAGTACATGATGAACCACTTCAGGAGACTCCAAAGATGCAATTTAAACTACAAGGCAAAGACACGACACCGAGAGAGACATAGCTTAGAAGGATGAGAATCATCATATTCTCATGACAAACAACAAGCGGGCATCTCTATATGTCATAAACAGAAACCCAAATCTATCATTTGAACCTTGAGAGATGCTTTCAATCAGATTAGCTCTATTCAACTTTTAAAACTCCAAAAACAAGACCAAGAGACAGAGAAAGAGAAATAATCAAATAGAGGAAGTCACTGGTCCGCTGCAGTATTTCTAATAAATTGCACGACATGCACGTCAATTATGTTCCAATTTTCAGTACTATGAATGAATCTAGGATTGCAGTGAACTCCACCAAGCAAGTTACATGAAGGCGAGCTAATCAAATTGCAAGAAACAGAAATAACATTAAAAACAAATATATAGATGAGCAAAATTTTAAGGGTGTGTCCTAGCGATCAATAAAGTGGATTGAACACCATGAGATCTCATATTCAAATCCCACCAAAGACAAAACACTAGGCGATTTCTTCACATCTGTTCTAGCTTTAGTGGACAAAGTTACTTGGCACCTATTCCCAGTGAGAGGTGACAGGTATCACGTAAAATTAGTGGAGGTGCTGTCCCAGACACCACGGTTATCAAAAACAAAAACAAAAATCGAATTTCATCAAAGCCGATATCAATGTTCTTATAAATCCTACCCAACTATTAACAGTTCATAATCACAGCGAAGATCCACACAACAAAAGTAGATAACATTAAAGAAATGAAACGTTCATAACTTATAGATTCACTCCTTCGATATTTGTTTCGAGCAACTATAACTCATTTCCGAGATTTTATCCGAAAATAACCAAAAAGATATAAATATTCAATCTCCTAGAATTCTCTTATCAATGGAAAAATTGAAGTAGAAAAATAATCGCCGGCGACGATACCTGACAAAGAAAAGGGGGCAGCGCCGGTCGCCATGAGAGGAAGCAAGAGAGACGAGGTTGAGCAGTAGATACAAAGAGTGAAGAAATTGAGGATTTTGTTTTTTCTCTTTCTATTTAGAGGGATAGGAATTCAATTACAAATATTTTTTTAAAATACTTAATTAAAAAATCAAAGCTATTTTTTCAATTTTGAATTATATGATGCAAAGCAAACCATATAAGACATTTTCAACGGAATAGATAAAAGTTTAAGGAATTGTGTCCATTAGAAATAAAATAATTAATAGGAAGGAGAACAAAAATAAAGGAATTGGATATTTTTTCATTTTTTAATATTTAATCCCTAAATAATTCATTTTTATTTTTTTAAAAAGGTACTACTAGTATCCTTACTTTATTAGTACACCAAATAGGAGTAATTGTCTTTCTCAAGAAAAAGAAAAAAGTGAACAATTGATCATAAGTCATATTATATAAATTTTTATCGTACAATAATAATAACGTATTCAATAAAATTATGTATGTAAACTAAACACTAACCCGTAGAGGTCTCATAGATCTTCACAATATGGTGATAAAAGCAAAGCTAGAATTGAGCTGGCTACTTCTATCATAATTCATATGTTAGTTGAATTCTCAGTATGATAATTCTCATCTCATTAGGGTAAGAGAGTTTTTTTTTACTAAAATTGTAGTCACAAAATTATTTTTTATCATATACAAATGTCACAAAATTATATTTTATAATTTTTTAATGAACATTGTAAATTGCTCTACGTAAATATATAATGCAAATAAAGTTTGAAGATGTTTATCCTCAAGAAACCACATTAATAGCTAAAGTTATTATTATGCATTATGCTCATTACATGATTTACCGACTAAATATAAATTCACACCAAGTCCCCTGAAATATTTATCCTCAAGAAACCACATTAGTAGCCAAAGTTAATATTATGCATTATGCTCGTTACATGATTCCACATAAAAACCGACTAAAAACGAATTCACACCAAAAAATCGCTAGAATGTTTATCCTCAAGAAACCACATTATTATGCAAAGTTATTACTATGCATTATACCGACTAAACGTGAATTCGCACCAGAAAGTGGTTAAGCACTCCCTAACAAAGACGAGGGGACTCTAACTCGAGGCCTCTTGATTAATGATGGAGTACTTGCACTCCCGTCACCACCCTAGTTGGTAAGGGTAATGGCTTTCCAACACCCAGAAATGCGTTTATTCATAAAAAAGAAAAAGGGAGATCTCACTGAGGGATAACTAATATTTAAAAGGAGAAAAAAACTGACGCATAAATGTTAATTTTTTCTATGGTACCAGAGCCCACAACGGCTAATATACTCTTTATATATACAAAAGGACCGTCACTCTGCACTTGCAAACTAAAAGAGAAATCGACTGCAAACACCTAACAAAATTATAACCCCTGTATCCTTATGAACATGCTGTAAACCTACCGCATCCATGTGAATAAACTAAAATGTACACCATTATTGGCAAGATCGCCCTACTTGTTGCCGAGTCCCCCAAAGAAGAGGAGAGGTGTATTACCGCGTCTTGTTTCAGGTATTGCCTGCTCAGTTTGTGAAACAGAACCTTTCTGTTGTTCCTTCTCCGGGAAAGGAAATGAAAGAGAGAGGGAGAGAGAAGCAGAGACATCCTCTACCTCCTCCACTCCAACTGCTTCCTTAGCTGAAGAATGGTCCTGACTCACTTTCTTCTCTACTTTCCCAACTAAAAAGGATGGGATTCCTGGAGTTGCCGGATGTGTCTCACCACCATGGTCCTGAATGATTTTCTTGTCTACTTTCCCAACTAAAAAGGGTGGAATTCCCGGAGTTGGCGGATGTGTCTCACCACCCTGGTCCTGAATGATTTTCTTGTCTACTTTCCCAACTAAAAAGGGTGGGATGCCCTGAGTCAGCGATTGTGTCTCACCACCTTGGAGCTGAATGATTTTCTTGTCTACTTTCCCAACTAAAAAGGGTGGGATTCCCCGAGTCTGTGAATTTGACTCACCACCTAATGCTAGCTCAAGATTCGGGACTCTATCACTAAGCCGATCATTGTCTGGATGATGCATTTGCCAAGGCGTCGAGCTAGCCTTACCAGGATTTGGATCAACAGGGAAGAAGTATCTTTCAGCACTCTCTGAGCACTCCGGAACAGGTGCTTTACTCAGAGCTTCATCATACCCACTATCCGGAAGGTAGGGTCCATAAGAGGAACCACGCATCCGTGACAAAAAATCATCACTGGAACTAGTTTGCTCGCTATTACCATAAGATCCACCAATACTAGTCTTCAACTTTTTGTCATGGTGTGCCTCTTCAACTAGAAGGTCATTATCATTAAAAAGTCGAGTTGCTCGATTAACTCCAGAGTCAGCAGATTGCATCACGGTGTCCACTGAACGTGGACGTTTCAGGTGGTTCGACACATCACTATTGAGCGCCTTCCGTGTCGGTTCCGTAGCTGCACTTCCACTCGTTTCAGATGCCTCTTCATCTTTATACTCATCTTCCAGATTAATGTCAAATTTCCTACCATTTGTGCTACAGAAGCCTTTCTCCATGCTGCCCACAGAAGTTTTCTCCTGCATATGACCTGCAGCTTCATCAACAGAGCGGGATGGCTGAGAATTGGCAGCTGGTGCAGAATTACTTGGCACTTCCACTTTGCATTCACGTCCAGCATCTCCAACCACCTAAAAGAGGATTAATTATGTTCATTAAGTAAATGCTGCAGCAATGTAAATGAACTAGTGTATAAGCAAAAGAGGGTAAGGGGAAATCTCCCGAAGACAATCAAGCATTAGGTACACCCATACAACTGCAACATGAAGAATATATTAGACATTATTTTGATAACAAGAAATCTGAGTTGACATCCTCGCTACAAAGAAGAAATAAAAGAAATATTTGTGAATAACAAGTTAAACCTACTACAGTATCCACTACAAAGCAGCAGGTTGACCATTTGCAATAGATAAATACACTATGACAAGATCCAAGAGAATCAGGACAACTGCAGAGTCTGAAATAATAGCCAATTACCTTTCCAACTCCTGGCATTTGATGTGAGCAACAAATGAGTTATATGGACTTGATAACATATCACAATTACAATATATCCGAAGTGTAAACAAAAAGAAGTCCAAGATTTTCTCTCCATGATGCAAACATGAACGAAATAAAAGATTGAGGACCACTGGACTGCACAAGGCTAATTACACTGTCTTGGGATGTAATAAGAATGTCTCCTTAGAAAATGTTGTGATCCATCTAAGGATCAGCATGGTTAGTCTAGATAGCAAGTCAAATCACTCAAGCGATTTGGATGATCCTTGCACCACCCAAAAGAGAGGAATGCGCGAAATGGCAAACCTAAAATAAGAAGATAAAAACTCTGAAATCATGTCATATGACACCATTCATCACTTAAAGCCACAACACCAGAACTGGCTGCATTTGAACTTTAAGTTGATATCTGACATGTTCAATACAAACTAAAGGACTCAAAGTTGACTAGGATTTGTTTATAGGTCAGCATTTCAACACAAAGAACCCGAATTTGCAAGATCTAAACAACTAATATCATTATAAGTACTGAAATTAGTCAGTAAAGCAACCGAGCAGACAACATATTTAAGTCACAAAAGAATCTCAAGCAGCATCGGACTTGCACTGTCAATGTAAATTTTCTACTTTTTCCCTTTTTTTTTGCATGAAAGAGGCACTCTAGTGGCTAGTGCAATGTGTCTATGAATATATGATTTTTGGATTCAAAAACAGACTATTCAAATCTTGATTAAAGTTAGCAAATTTGAAGCTCCCTATGCAAATATGATAAAGTTAAACAGCACCTGGAAAATGCCAAACTGTCTCCTCTCTGGGGCAACATCCATGTTGCTGACCGGTACAGAACTCATGGATCTAGGCTCCAGATGCTCCACATTTGTGTCTGCAGAGTCACCTTTGCATACTTGGGCCGCTATAGAATCAGCATTTCCATTAGCTAATGGACAGCTAGACTTCTTTGAAGCAGTTACCTCAACATCCATGGGAACATTACCACTTGTAACATTGTCTACAGGTCGGAGACAATGTATATTCTCCGGAAAAGGCATGATTAATTTTGGAGTATCTTGGGGTACAAGAGATGGCTTTCCAGTTGTTGCCTGCACCTTCTTTACTCTAAAGACACCCCATAGGAAGAACATCATATTCCACCCTGCATAAACAGCATGATCAGACAAGCAAAAAACAAGGACAGTTTCTCCATCTCATTTTGCATAAAATATCTTCCAGAGAATAAGTTTGTAGTACATGTCTTCATTTCAACACCCAACATAACAATCACCACTACATGCGAATGAGAACTGAAAGGCACCGATTAGTGTACTCCCTATTGCAAATAAACAAGTAAAGAGTAGCTATTGTACCAAGCAGACATGCAGTGTCAGCTTAAAGAATAGTGGGAAGGGAATTAAGCAGGAAATATGTGATAAAAGTAAACAATGGGTTCCTTCATTTGTGGTGTCAGAGTTCAGGATCAAAAACTTTTCAAAACACTGATTCATCCATATCGAGTACCATCTTATGACAAAGCAAGGTATAAAAATGTGAACCAAGCTTGTCGCAGTCTGTAGAACCTCACGCTTGACATATAATTGTGAGATAATGCTTGCATAATATAACTTAAATAATGCTTAAAAATGTCAACGCAGCATATATCAAGTTTAAGGAAGTATCTCATAATATGTGTCACCCTTACGTTGAGATTTTTCAGGAAGTCGGTTAGATGGGAATATCAGAAGTTCAACACCTTGAAGATTCGCTTTGAGAGCCGTGTCATTCCTAATCATATTCTCCAGCAAAATTTTGTAGCACCTCTCATAGCTGAGACATTATATATACCATCAATGTCAGATGAAAAAAACAAACAATACTG
>JAJJBR010002327.1:0-107030 GCA_022817965.1 Solanum lycopersicoides
TTATGCCCTCTTCAAAATTAACTAAGGAATCCTAAGCCACTCTAGATTAGGTACTTATTCACTTACATACTTCATAATGTAAGGAATTTGTTCATTAATTCATCAAGACATATTCATGACATAAGGACATTCAAATAATGGTCTTGGAGAAGACCTAGGGACTTTCACTAACATCTTCAAAGCCTATTGTGCAATGTCTAGATAGCGTCTCATACCACCACCTAAACTTCATAGACTTATCTAATGCTAGTAAATATTCCATATGATGAGAATAGGCAATAACCGACATAGACCATGGTAGCAAGACATGGAATCCGGAGTTCTATCCTACTCCGATGAGGTTGTTCTACTTTCCAATGGTAGATGTTGGACACATCCCATGTAGGCACATGGTTAAGGAATATGAAGGGTTTCTTTGCATTCTAGTCTCATACTTAACTAGAACTACTTACCTTACCATACTCGCTCGGTGCTAGCCTTTGTTCTCATAGATTGATTCACATTAAGGTTCATACAAGAGGGTTCCATATCTAGTTCATAACCCAATTACATTTACCTTACCAAAGAGGTCCTCTAGGGATTACCTTCCAATGGCGACAAGAAGCTCATTATGACTTTTGCTAGGGAGATATGATGCCGTTCCAGCCAATCAACCTAGGTCCATCATCCCATGAAGGATACCCTTACGGCGTTCGACTTCAATTTACATTACTTTTACCCTTGGTTTCAAGGTTTCACATAAAGACCTTCTTTTCATCATTCAAGGTCACATGTCATTCACACATTCAAGACTCTTAACATACTAAGTCAAATCATCACATAATCATATTCATATAAGCATCAAGCAAGGGACATAAGTCTACCTAAACAAGACACCACATATTCACTTTAACATACAATATAAGTCATTCTAGAAGTACTTAGGAATAACATCCTATACTCTAACATAACTTCATATAAGAACACAATACTTTCACATATAGATAGACATTATCATACATCACATAATCATCATATACTTCAAGTAATGCCGACAAGGCCATGATCATCATATTGCATAAAGTAACGCCGACAAGGCCACATCAATTCACATAACACCGCCACCATAAGTGGATCATACCAATTACACATAATTCATGAGCTAAATTACATTAACTATACACAATAATAAAAGAGTTAGGGCAGCATACCACCCACTTGATCTCATCACTTCAATCCAAAGCCAAACCATTTAATCAATACCATAAGGCCCTTACCCATGGCCATAAACATCAATTCAAAGCATAAACCATAATAATCGGTGAATCTAAGTCAATTCAATATAGATTTACCAACCTAATACCAAATATACATCAATGGAATACAATACTTACATCAATAGAAAACCCATAGAAAACTACACTAGAATTTATAAGCATTAAGTTCATATCGATTCAACAAGCTTAACATGCAATAGATCCAAGAGTATTCATTACTCAATTAATCAAATTGAAATAGACTATACATCATTCATACATAATATATACATGAATCAAAAGCCCATAGCAATATATACATGAATTCATCAATCTCAAGACATAATCACATAACCCATATTTTAGTGAAATTTAGAGATTTGAGAAGATCAAGGGTTCATGGAGAATTTCATTGGAAAACATCATTTAAACATCAATAATATCATATCTTAACATTTGAAAACGTTTCATGCAAGAACCCATGATTTAGAGTAGAAATTACTTTTCATCTTTTTGAAATCCTTTGAAATCATCTTTGAAATTGGTCTAAGGTGATAGCAAACCTTAGATGAAGAACTCCCATACCTTATTTGAAGAACCCAATGCTAATTGAAGAAGAAACTCCATTGAAGACCCATCTTCAAGCTTCATCTTCACTTTGAACTCTCATGGAGGTTTTGGGAATTCTTAAGGGATTTGGGGTTTTGTTTTTGGAAGAATGAAATCTTCTAAGTGTTTAACACTTATATACTTTTAAAATACCCAAAAGACCTTAATAAACCGTCCATGACTTAATTTAGAAGTGGGGTGAATTTACCAATTCACCCCTAAGTGGACAGCAGCTGCGCAGGAACACAGGTGCGTGCGACGCCTGGCCTTGACGGGCGTCACAGCCCTCCGTTGGTGGCTACAGTGGCTGGCCAAAGTTCCAAACTTCACCCTTGGTTAAGTCCCCACACGGACCCTCGACGGGGCGTCATCAGGCCAACGGCCGTTGACTGCTCCGTCGCCAAGGTCTGCCTGGGACAGCCTGCACACTGATTTTGGGTCCTTCCTCAAGGACCCTTGATGGTCCTTGGGGATAATTTCCCGGACGTTTCCAACCCAAATACGATCGTCTATGAGTTTAACACCTCTCACATAAATTTCATACAAAACGAACACATAAACTTCGACGAAACATGCATAGACACACAAGGTCGATTCAAGGCATATCTTTCGAATGCCTTGGACGTTCTTGGACGTTTGACCTCCAAACTTCTCGAAACTTGACACACTGCCTATACATGCTATAATAACTCAATTAAGAACCTTAAAAATCATGAAACCACATAAACACATAGAACCACATACAAGGCATTTAGGTGACTTAGTCGTCGAACGTCTTAGTCGTCCCTTGACGTTTGACTTCCAACACCTAATACTTTAGCTACTGCCTCTATACACATATTAGACATATTTAGGACCTTATACCATCAAGACCAACATGTTAGGCTCTAGTTAACCTAGGTTATTTTCGGGGTCTTACATTCTCCCCCACTTGGACAACATTCGTCCTCGAATGACACTTGCCACCCTCCGAACACTCCCAAGAGTAAGGATTCAATTATCAACTCATGACCATTCCACATAACACATAATCAAGAAGAGAACATCAATTTCACATAATTAGGAGAATCATAACACAACAAGAAACTAGAAAACATTCTATAACTTATTATGCTATAAAACTCACATACTTCATTCCAAATAGCAAAAACTCATTTTATATTCAATATCATACTCGTATACATCAGTTCTAACAACATTACAACAATTTTATACCAAAGAATCAATTAGCCAATTTCCCAAAAATTTAAAAGTGAACTGTTTTACAAGCTACAGTGATTTTACCAAATTTTCAAAAATGCAACTTTTTGGCAATTCATATATTTAGGCATGCTAATATGCAAGTTAACATCATATAAACATCTTTTATAACATGATCATGGCTCATAATACACATAATGCCATAGATTAATGAAATTCAATTTCAACCAAACATGCATATCATAAGGAGAAAGCTAGGAACTCATCTTCCACAAAGGCTCCTATATAATCAAGTCACCAAGAACTCATTGTTTTAGGCTTGAATAAACACATAATGAAAAGTTAAGGGCACCTCACTCCCTATAACCATACTCTTCACCTCACTCCCCCACTTAGGAGAAACCCGTTCTAAGGTCAACATAACTTCTACCACAAGGAACTTCCTCAAGGTACCTCAAACTTCACTAACACTTTCTTACTTAAAGTCTAGCTCATGAGAACTAAAGACTCTCAAGGTTCAACCATCTTACCATTACACCCCTTTACTAGGAGAAACTCACCTTTACTCATTCTAATCTATTCAACTTCCTTCCTATGGCTAGGTTTTAAACAACTTCAACCCACCTTAACAACCACTCCTTCTCATTCTCACACTACACCTTACCATTCTTTCAAACATATCTACCCTTGAAAAGGTATCTAAACAAAGGTTATCAACACCATCTTGCACACCTCATCTTACAAGTCACATCTCATCTTTTCTCTCCCTCAACCCAAATCTTCATAAAGTCTCCCCCAAGGGACCAACACAAAAGGGAAACAAGGGAAAAACACCATACACTAATCTCTTAGGCACGATTAGATGAATGAAGAAGTGAAACTTTTCCTAGCACCCAATAGCTCCCTATTTATAATGTGGCGCACTTCACATTATAAACAAGACTCTACTAGATGTGGTTCATGACGCAACTAAGACACTCCCAAATCTTATGCTCTGATAACAAGTTTGTAACAACCCACAAGTACACCCTAGAAGTTAGAGTATCCTTGTGATGTCACACGGCAAATGAGACTTCAAGAAGTCTCATCTAAGCCTCTCGTATCATTCATTGCAGTAAAACTTTAAAACTTTCTTCACACACGAAGAACTTCTTTCATAAACATTATGCAAACGAAGACTTTCATTAAAACTATAAACCTTTACAACATCCCATTGAACCATCTAACTTTAGAGTTTACAACACTTGGGACTAAGCCCATACAAGACATAAAGAAAAGACTTAAGACATAACGAACATGTGGATATTGTCCTCGAATCGATGAGGACTCACCAATACTTCATCTTCAACCTTAGAAACCTATCCATCCTTCATGGCACGTCAATACTTCCAATTCCCTACACTTTAGTCAAAAGTAAAGAAAGGGGTTAGCACATTAGATGTAATAAGTATGGAACCCATGCAAAAACCATGAAAAAGGGACATTTAGTAATAACATGCTTTTCATGAATTTTCGATTTAAATATCATACTATAAGCATAAGAACAAAATTTAACACATAAGAAATACATAAGAAATCATTTAAGCAAAATATTACATTTTTAGGAAACTTACAGTGAATTAACTTCACTGCATTTCACTGTTAAAGTTAAGTTCCTTCACTTCACTTAAGACACCCTTTAGCATGTAATCTTCTCACTCAAAGCTATCCTAAGATTCACTTAAGTCACACAAAGAGAGACCGCTCATACACCCTCTCTAGATGTGCCTAAACGACCCTCAAGACTACTTATAATGAGTCACATACACACTTACAAAGCATCATAACATCAATTACATGAACATGAAATTCTTTTACCAAAGGTGAGTTCCAAGGTTCACTTGAGTGAGTGTGGAGTGACCGCCCATACAATCTCTTTCACACACACACAAGGGATCCTATAGATTACCTAAGATAAAGTCATTCTCACTAAACACACAAACACATAGATGACAGGACACTCTCCTTCCAAAGGCTATCAAAAGATCTACTTAAGTAAATCAAGAAGATAACGTCCATGATTGACCTCTTCAAGATTACCTAAGTATTCCTTAAGACTACCTAAGTCTTAGATCATGTCAACAACACCAACATCTTCCCTAACTAGAGTCATCCTCAAGACTTTCATAGATAAGACATAAAGAGATCATCCTTTATGCCCTCTTCACAAATTAACTAAGGAATCCCTAAGCCACTCTAGATTAGGTACTTATTCACTTACAAACTTCATAACGTAAGATATTTGTTCATTAATTAATCAAGACATATTCATGACATAAGGACATTCGAATAATGGTCTTGAAGAAGACCGAGGGACTATCACTAACATCTTCAAAGCCTATTGTGCAATGTCTAGATAGCGTCCCATACCACCACCTAAACTTCTTATCTAAAGCTAGTAAATATCCCATATGATGAGAATAGGCAATAACCGACATAGACCATGGTAGCAAGACATGGAATCCGGAGTTCTATCCTACTCCGATGAGGTTGTTCTACTTGCCAATGGTAGAACTTGGACACATCCCATGTAGGCACATGGTTAAGGAATATGAAGGGTTTCTTTGCATTCTAGTCTCATACTTAACTAGAACTACTTCCCTTACCATACTCACTCGGTGCTAGCCTTTTTTCTTATACATTGATTCGTATTAAAGTTCATACAAGAGGGTTCCATATCTAGTTCATAACCCAATTACATTTACCCTACCAAAGAGGTCCTCTAGGGATTACCTTCCAATGGCGACAAGAAGCTCATTATGACTTTTGCTAGGGAGATATGATGCCTTCCAGCCAATCAACCTAGGTCCATCATCCCACATGAAGGATACCCTTACGGCGTTCGACTTCAATTTACATTACTTTTACCCTTGGTTTCAAGGTTTCACATAAAGACCTTCTTTTCATCATTAAAGGTCACATGTCATTCACACATTCAAGACTCTTAACATACTAAGTCAAATAATCACATAATCATATTTATATATGCATCAAGCAAGGGACATAAGTCTACCTAAACAAGACACCTCATATTTCACTTTAACATACAATATAAGTCATTCTAGAAGTATTTAGGAATAACATCCTATACTCTAACATAACTTCATATAAGAACACAAATACTTTCACATATAGATATACATTATCATACATCACATAATCATCATACACTTCAAGTAATGCCGACAATGCCATGATCATCATATTGCATAAATTAACACCGACAAGGCCACATCAATTCACATAACACCGCCACCATAAGTGGACCATACCAATCACACATAATTCAAGAGCTAAATTACATTAACTATACTCAATAATAAAAGATTTAGGGCAGCATACCACCAACTTGATCTCAGCACTTCAATCCAAAGCCATACCATTCAATTCAATACCATAAAGACCTTACCCATGGCCATAAACATCAATTCAAAGCATAAACCATAATAATCGATGAATCTAAGTCAATTCAATATAGATTTACCAACCTTATACCAAATATACATCAAGGGAATACAATACTTACATCAATAGAAAACCCATAGAAAACTACACTAGAATTTATAAGCATTAAGTTCATATCGATTCAACAAGGTTAACATGCAATAGATCCAAGAGTATTCGTTACTCAATTAATCAAATTGAAACATACTATACATCTTTCATACATAATATATACATGAATCAAAAGACCATAGCATTATACACATGAATTCATCAATCTCAAGACATAATCACATAACCCATATTTTTGTGAAGTTTAGAGATATGAGAAGATCAAGGGTTCATGGATAATTTCATTGGAAAACGTCATTTAAATATCAATAATATCATATCTTAACATTTGAAAACGTTTAACGCAAGAACTCATGATTTAGAGTAGAAATTGGACTTTTTCATCTTTTTCAAATCCTTTGAAATCATCTTTGAAATTGGCTCTAAGGTGATCGAATACCTTAGATGAAGAACTCCCATACCTTATTTGAAGAACCCAATTCTAATTGAAGAACAAACTCCATTGAAGACCCATCTTCAAGCTTCATCTTCACTTTGAACTCTCATGGAGGTTTTGGGAATTCTTAAGAGATTTGGGGTTTTGTTTTTGGAAGAATGAAATCTTCTTAGTGTTTAACACTTATATACTTATTAATAATACCCAAAAGACAATTAATAAACTGTCCATGACTTAATTTAGAAGTGGGGTGAATTTACCAATTCACCCCTAAGTGGACAGCAGCCTGCGCAGTAACACAGGTGTGTGCGACGCCTGGCCTTGACGGGGCGTCACAGCCCTCCGTTGGTGACTACAGTGGCTGGCCAAAGTTCCAAACTTCACACTTGGTTAAGTACCCCACAACGGGACCCTCGACGGGGCATCATCAGGCCAACGGGCCGTTGGCTGCTCTGTCGCCTAGGTCTACCTGGGACAGTCTGCACACTGATTTTGGGTCCTTCCTCAAGAACCCTTGAATGGTCCTTGGGGATAATTTCCCGGATGTTTTAAACCCAAATACGATCGTATATGAGTTTAAAACCTCTCACATAAATTTCATACAAAACGAACACATAAACTTTGACGAAACATGCATAGACACACAATGTCGATTCAAGGCATATCTTTCGAACGCCTTGGACGTTCTTTGACGTTTGACCTCCAAACTTCTAGAAACTTGACACACTGCCTATACATGCTATAATAACTCAATTAAGAACCTTAAAACATCATGAAACACACATAAACACATAGAATTACATACAAGGCATTTAGGTGACTTAGTCGTCGAACCTCTTTGTCGTCCCTTGACATTTGACTTCCAACACACCTAATACTTTAGCTACTGCATCTATACCATATATTATACATATTTATGACCTTAGACCATCAAGACCAACATGTTAGGCTCTAGTTCACCTAGGTTATTTTTGGGGTCTTACACTCACGAAGTGTAATCCACCTCCCCTTCATATCCTCTCGGTGCTAGGCATAACTCCCCACGGATTTGTCAACATAATAGTCTATCATATAAAGCTCACTAGGAGTGGAGAGGTTGCTACTAGACACTACATATCAACTTACGAAGTGTGTGCACCTCAAGATTCCCCTTTTTACTCAACTTGGCATAATACATTCTTTAAAGTGTGTGTGTACATGTGCACACATTGCATATAAGTATCATTTCATTCTCATCAAGTTCTACACATACTTTAACCTTGATTCATCAAGTTACACACTCTACATGCTTCTCATAATCATATACTTCATTTAGACATAAACTAGGTCAAACATGCAATTCAAGATACACCAAACACAATACAAGACCCATTTCCAATATCTCTTCATTTCACATATTAGACATTCAAGATTACATATTTAAAACATATTAAATAACATCAAGTTCATCAATTAGCACCGCCATCCATAAGATGGACCATACCACTCAATATCAATTCATAATAAGAACTATATAATGAAAGCAACTCAACATCAAATCAAACCATCATCACTCATAATCAATTTATCAATAATTCACCATATTAAGTCCCTTAGGACAGTAGATACACCAACATGACAAATACAAGAAGACCCAAGTTCATACCCTACTCAAATCATGCTCAAATAACCCATTTCAAGCCAAAAGTTGAAGTATGAATAAACATGAGTTTCTTTAGAGTTTTAACATCAAAATAATCAATTGAACCCAAACTAAATACATTTAAACCATTAGAACTTAAATACAAGAAGACCCATACTATAAATCAAAGTTAGAAGAAGTTTGAGTTTAGAAACCCTTTTGAAAACCTTTTTGGAAGTTGGCTTCTTGAATGAAAAGATATTTAAGAATGGATACCATACCTTTAATAGAAGGAAATACACTAATTTTGGTGAAGAAACACGTCCCAAGCAGCCCTCCTTTCCCTCCTTGACCTCTAGCTTTTAATGAAGTCTTGAGAGAGTTTGTCTTTAGAGAGAGAGAGTTTGAATTTTAGAAGTTAGGGTCTTGTCTAGGTCTAGGGTTTAAAACTAATTTAATATAACCTAAAAACACTAAAATTATACACCTAGTCTCTTAAAAGACTTGGGGTGTATTTACATAAAACACCCCAAGTTGGCAGCAACTTCACAGACTCGCAGGCCCTCACAGACGAGACCTTCACCAACGGACCATCTGTGCATCAACGGACCGTTGGTAGGGTCTCATGGGTGCATACTTAGCTCCAACATGTATCTTTTCCACCAAGACCTTCTGTTCCAATCGACGCGCTAGGTTGACGGACCGTTAATGGACCAACGGACCGTCCTTAGGGTCGTCGATGGCCACTGCTTTTTGGCAGTTTTGCCCAAGTCTTGGGCCCTTCATCTAGGGCCCCTTGTGGTTCCTAGGTGGGGTCGTTCCCAGGCGTTAAACCCATAAACTAAGTGGTCTAGGTATTAGGAACATCCCACCTTAGTTTCAAGGAAAACGAGCACGTAAAACTCATCCAAACACAACAAGACACACAAGTGCATTCTAAGGCATACCTTCCAAATGTCATGGACGTTCTTGGTCGATTGAACTCCAAACTTAACCAAACTTCACACACTGACTAAGGACACTAAAATCACTCAGTTTAACTTAAAATAAACTCAAGAAACAACCATGAGGCTCTATTTCACCTTAGTTCATTTTGGGGCGTTATAATAATCATCATCCGGTTTTGTTCCTTTAGATCGAAAGGCATAGAAGTGATTCCTCTTTGGAGCACCACCATCCGGAACATTAGGAGAAACTTGCTTTGCCTCTCTTCCTCTAGCCTCAATATTAAGACAATCTCTCACGTTGTGATCATCTTTCCCACAACCAAAGCTCCCACTAGTTCCGGATAGACACTTCCCAAAGTGCTTCTTCCCATAAGTAGCACAAGTAGGCTTAGCCACTTGGGAACCACCACCTCTATCATAGTTATCCTTAGGAGAACTATAACCATCTTGATTTGGAGCCCTCTTCTTAAACTTATGTTGAACTTGCTCATTGGTTCTTCCCCTCTTAGCATCTCTACTTCTCCTCCCAGGTTTAGACTCTTCAATGCATTGAGAATACATCATAAGCCTATATAGAGTCATGTCACCATGTAGCATGGCTGTACGACACTCTTCCTTCACCTTATCCAAAACACCGGTCAAGAACCTACTCATATAATCCCTAGGGTTAGCCACTAAGGATGGAGCATACCTAGACAATAGGCTAAACTTTAAGGAATACTCCTCAACACTCATGCTACCTTGCCTAAGATTTATAAATTACTCAATCTTAACCTCCCTCTTCTCACGGGGAAAGTACCTTTCTAAGAATGCTTCCTTAAACTCTTCCCACTCTAAGGGACCCGATTCAACCGGTCTACTATCCTTCCATTGAGTAAACCATACTTGAGCAACATCTTTCAATTGATACGAAGCTAAATCCACTTTCTCCGTAGAAATCACTCCCATTGCATGCACTATCTTATACACCTCATCCAAGAAGGATTGGGGATATTCTACCACCTTTGAACCAAAGAAGATAGGAGGATTCATACTCACAAAGTCCCTAAATCTAGAGGTCATAGTACTCTCCATAGCATTCACCCTAAAACTAGATTGTGACACTAAAACTACTCCAATACCCCTTCCTCGGTGATTCGCCACTCCATCAATGAATACCCTCCAACCAGGGTATGCTTCAGAAATATGTTCACACACGAATGATACCTCTTCATCTGGGAAATAATTCTTGAGCGGTTCATATTCCTCATCGACAGGATTTTCTGCAAGATGATCGGCCAAGGCTTGTGATTTTATCTCCTTGAAGGTCACATACACAATATCAAATTCACTAAAAAGTATATGCCATTTAGCAAAATTTACGGTCGGCATCGCCTTCTGGAAAATATACTTCAATGGGTCAATTCCTGAAATGAGATATGTAGTATAAGAATGCAAATAATGCCTTAATTTCTTGGAAATCCAAATCAAAGCACAACACGTTCTCTCCACGAGAGTATAACGAGACTCGTATGGAGTGAACTTCTTGCTTATGTAATAAATAGCCTGCTCTTTCTTCCCTGTCTTGTCATGTTGAACAAGTACGCACCCAAATGCGTTATCTAAGACAGATAGATATAGCAACAAAGGACTCTCTTCACGCGGAGGAACCAACACCGGTGGATTGTACATATAGTTCTTGATAGTATCAAAAGCAGTCTATCATTCTTCAGTCCATTTTGTCAAAACATCTTTCTTCAACAACATGAATATAGGCTCACACACCACAGTTGATTAAGCTATTAATCGACTAATGTAGTTTAACCTCCCTAAGAAACTCATCACTTACTTATAAGTCTTTAGAAGAGGTAATTCTTGAATGACCTTGATCTTTGAAGGATCAAGCGCAATACCCCTTCTGCTGACTATAAATCCCAACAACTTATCGGCTTGCACCGTAAAATAACATTTAGTGGGATTCAACTTGAACTTATAACGACGCAGACGATCAAAGAAATTTTTTAAATGCGTCAAGTGGTCCGAACTCTCGCGGGACTTGATTCTGACATCATCTACATACACCTCGATCTTATTATGAATCATGTTATGGAAGATGGTCGTTATAGCCCTCATATAAGTAATAGCATCATGTTTGACACCAAATGGCATCACCCTTTAATTATATACACCCCAAGGCGTAATAAAAGCAGTTATTTCTGCATCTTCTTCATCTATCAAGAAAATTTGGTGATAACCTGCCTAACAATCCACAAATGACTGCATTTCATGCTTAGCATAGTTATCGATAAGAATGTGAATGTTCTGCAACAAAAAATTATCCTTTGGGCTGGCTTTGTTGAAATCTCTGTAATCGACACAAATTTTGATCTTCCCATCTTTTTTGCTGACCGAAACAACATTGACCAACCAAGTCAAGTATTGCGTAAAAGGTTGGAACTTTTGAGCCTTCTGTTTCACTGTACTAAACCCTGGATTAATCAACAACTTTTGAGACCGCACATTGGAACTCAACCCTAGCATGTCGCTAAATTCCAGACGAACACATCAATGTATTTAGTAAGCAAATGAATCAGATCCTTTCATTGAGCATCATTCATATGGACACTGATTTTGACCTCTTTGACACAATATTGGTCACCCTGATTCACAGTATCAGTTTCTTCCAAATTTGGCTTATGGTGATTTTCAAACTGCCGAAATTCCTTAAAAACATATTCCAGTACCTCATTTTCTTCTTTATACTATTTACCTTCGTCATCACTTGCCTCATTTTGTTCATTCAGCTCGTGACATGACATGATATTTGTAGGTTTAAAATTAATATTAGTTAAATCATAAACAAACAAAGTTAGGAAAGAAAAATATAGAAAATAAGTAAATAGAGAAGTTTTCAATAAAGAGTCTTTCATTCAAATTGGAAAACAGTACAAACTTTGGTCATGGCAAGGGGTCATGTTGCCTTTTAAATATTACAGGGGAATTTCAAAATTCAAGTAATTAAAGAAACTATAAAAAGGTGGGTCTCGGGCCTCTTCTGGACTACCACCAATTTTCAAAACATACATAAACAATGTCCTTCTACCCAAATGTCCAAATGTTTGAAGAGTCATGATTAGTGTGAAGGTCCAATTGTGTAGCTGCTCTTCAGGCTCAGCATCGCGAATACAAGGTAGCTCGAACTCGTCCTATATGTCAGAGTCAATATCTTCAAAAAGACTCCAGATTCCTTCCCAAGGCCATCACGATAGGCATACTCTCGGACTGGAAATGACTCGTATTGATGAGGGATCGGCCTAGCTAATTCTTGATCATCACTCTTCTTCATTTTCCCCTCATCATCTATGGGGAAGTACCGCAAACCATACCTTGCTCCTTTCGGCGAGAATCTTAATAGGCTTGAGGATTCCTTGGAAATTCATTCTCAATCAAAAAACTGGTTCCAATTCGTTCTGGGGCATCACCATAGCAATAATCTTGTCCACGGGAGGCATAGGAGGTTGCAGAGCCAAATCATCACCGGTGGCATTAACCAGCTCCACTGTGTTGAAATAAATGCCTCGAGAGACTTCATCTATGATTGGAGCATGCCCACCGGAGTGGCTTCCTTCACCGTGAATAACCAACTTTTTCTCCTTCTATACAAACTTTACTATCTAGTGAAGGGTAGAAGGCACAACACCAGCCATGTGGATGAACGAACTTCCGAGAAGAAGGTTGTAGCTACTGTCCATGTCCAGGACCTGAATCTCTGCGTGGAACTCTGTCGGGCTCATCTTAATGGCCAAGTTTACCGCTCGTAGCGTGTCTTTCTGTACCCCATCAAAGGCTCTCACGATGACTTGGTTTTGTTCAAGATTCCGCAAATCAAACATTAATTGCCTCACAGTCAACAACGGACAAATATTAAGACCATATCCATCATATCCCAAGACACGGTTTATAACCCTTTATCGACATATGACAGTGACATGCAAAGCTTTTGTGCATCCTCCCTTCGAAGGGCAACTCTTTATCACATAAGTTGATCTGATGTCCTCGGATAACCTGGTTGATGATAACTGCTACGTTGTGGCTATTGGTGCCCACAGGCACATATATATCATCCAAATCATTCATTAAAGCTTGCCTATGAATCTGCAAACTCATCAATAGGACCCACATAGAAATCTGAGAAACGATTTTCTCCAAATGTTTAACAATCGAATAGTCTTTTGGCTGCATCTTTCTCAAGAATTCTTCAACTTCGACCTTACTTATCATCATCTTTCCATGGTCCTTCTTTTGCCCTCCATGGTCCAAGTCTTCTGGAGTATAACATCTGCCAAACCAGGTCATACCGTGAGCTGAAGCGGTTTGGATCATAAACCTTAGCCTAGCGGGAGTTTCTATTTGCACCAAAGCAACAACCTTTGCCGATTTAAGAATGACAAACTCCTTTTTATCCTTGATGCTCAACGAAGGAACTATTGTTTCTAGCTCAAAACAAACAATCGGGATTATCACCTTTGTCATGCACCAAACATCGTCCGTCTTTATCATATTGATATTGATGCCCCCGTGATTTGAAAAAGGATTGCTTTTGACATTTGGCGTAGATGTCTGTAGGGAGACCACCTTCTAGTCTATTAGATCTTAGATTTTGTAATAGAGGTTAATACAATCCTCAGTAACATGTCCAATGCTATTGGAATGATATGCACACTTCTGATCACGTCTATAAAAACAGGAACTAGTGTCCACTAGCTTGGGTCCCACTAGGTGGATGTAACCTGCCATAGTTTATCGCTCGTACAACTTTGTTTGTCTTTCGGCAAGTGCTGTAAATGTTTTGGCGAACTTTTTCTCAAATTTGGGACGAGGGGGATCAAAGTTGCCTTGCTGATGGAGAGGCATGTAATGTTACTTTTTGACGTTAGGAGGAGGAACTTGCTATCGGGGATAGGGATTAGTTTGATAATTTGGTAATGGAGCTTGGTAGTTTGTGGGTGTATTTTTGTATACTGGAGCTTGGTATACTGGGGGAGGCGCTGGGTAATATGACTGCACGTTGGCGCAGTTAGGGGGAACACATTGGTTATGAGGAGATAGAGTTTGGTAAGCTGGTGCATAATTTTTGTATATGTGGGTGGAGTTTGTTAAACGGAAGGGGGAGTATTTTGATAACTTGGGGGAGGAGTATTTTGGTAGCTTGGAGGGGGAGCTTTTTGATAATCTTCTTGTGTATAAAAAGCCTGGTGTGGAATCTCTGAATGTCGAGAACGACCTTGGTACGATGATAATCTTATCGGGGTCTTCTTCCCCTCATAAGAACAACTTACATGTCTTCTCTTTTCTTTTTTAACAAACCTGAGGATCCGGGCGAAGCAACAACACGAGCAATCTTTCAAGTTTTTAAACCATCCTCGATAGTCTCACATACTTTACTATTTGGCAAATTTTTCTGTAACGAGCAGCACGATTCAATCATAATATTTGGGTTATTTAACTCGTACTAATAACTAAACAATATCTTTTTCATACCTGGGAGGCCGAACTCTGGCTGCCTCCTTTCGCGATATGTATGAAAACTCTCTGTAGCTTTCGTTGTACTTATGTGTCATCTTCTCTATGGAATAACGATCAAGGAAGATCTCTACATTTTAAGAAAATCGTTCAATCAAGTCCTTAGCCAAAGCATTCCAGCAGGGCCACTGTCTAATCTCGTGATATGTAAACCATTTCAAAGCTTCCCCGCTCAAACTTTGGCTTAAAAGTTGCATTAGTACAACTTCATCTCTACCAACTCCTACGAGTTGCTCATAGTAGGCCCTGTTCCTAGAAAAGTGTCAAATGTTTGCATCTTTAACCCTTCTGGGAGGTCCAGATTCGGATGAATGCATAATTCCTCGTAGTTCAAACCGCGACGTCAAGAATGCACTAACGTTCCTTCATTGCTTTTCGGATATCCTCCTTTATATCTATATTTGCGGCCTATTTTTTTGACCTCACTCTGTTTCCTGCTTATTTGAATAGGAATTCTGAAGGTGGTTTTTCTGGGTAGAGGTGGAGCTACGGAGGGACTTGGGGCATTTTGAGTTGTTTGGTTATTTTGTAGAAAGGTTTGGGGGTTAGTGTGCTGATTTTGATGATGGAGAGATGTTTGGGGATTGTATGTATTTTGGTTTTGTGGGAGTGGAGCGGTTTGGTGATTGGCATTTTGAGGGGGAGGTGGTATTGGGGAATTATTGTTTTGAGGAGGGGGTGGGGTCTAGTAGGAAGAGGAGGCATAGTGAGGATTTTGTGTTGTTAAGTCTATAATTTACACTGACTTAATTTTCTAAGCTCTTGGTGCATTGCCACTCTTATTGGAAACCTGCTTCTGGATGCGAGATCAAACCGAGATATCTTAAGAAAAACCCACATGCCTTGTGATAGATGGTTGAAGTCGCTCATTTGTTCGCATCCTAAGAGTTTGACACTCCTTTTTCGACTAAGTCCCATTTCGCTGCTAAGAAAAAGTTTCACGTTGTGTTGCATCCTTTTGATGTTGTCCGCACCTATGGTATGTTTTGGTGAATTCATCCTTTCGGATGCTCTCGACAAAGACTAAGATAAAACTCGTCAGCATAAAAGTGCAATTCAAATGGGAGACTATGTCTTTTATTGTGTTGACACTTAATTGCTCTCCTTCAACATTTGACGTCAACTCCATTGGGTTTGACGTAAGGCAAATAAAGCTTATGTCTTATGTTTTCAATGTAATCATCAATGTACTCTTCATTTGAGGTCAAAATAAATAAAAGTTGATGCGGTGTGCTGATATTTCTCTTGATGTCGTCTTCGATGATTTTCTTGGTGTTTACTCTTGTCAAATAAAAGGATGTGGTTGATGTTGATGGGAAAATATTCTTTTGGGATGCACCATTTCTTTCTCTTGCACTGCTTGGTTTCCTTTTGCGATGCATGAATTCTTTTTCTTGCTATGCATGGCCTTATTTCAGCAATGCATGATTTTTTTCTTGCAATGCACGACTTCTTTTCCGCACTGCGATTCATGAATTTTCTCTTGCAGTGCATGACTTCTCCTCTTGCGATACACGACTTTCAGCAATGCATGCATATCAACTCGCGATGCATGATTGTTCGCGATGCAAGAATTTTCTCTTGCAATGCATGACTTCTCTTCTTGCAATGCACGACTTTCCACGATAGATGAATATTCTCTTGCAATGCATGACTTCTTTTTTTGCGATGCAGGACTTTCCGCAATGCATGAGTATTATATTGCAATGCATGACTTTTCTTCTTGTGATGCATGACTTTCCGATGTGCATGAATATTTTATCGCGCTGCATGATCTTCCGTGATGCATGAATATTTTCTCGCAATGCATGACTTCCCAAGATGCATGAATATCAACTCGCGATGCATGAATTTTCCCGCAATGCATGAATATTATCTTGCGATGCATGACTTTTCCCGCAATGCATGAACATTTTCTCGCGATGCATGAATTTCCGTTATGCATGAATTTCCGCGATGCATGAATATTTTCTCGTGATGAAACAATTTCGCGATGCATGATGTTTTTCTCTTGATGACATCCTCGATACCATATGAACATAGTGCTTCAATCGATCAACATATTAATCTTCTGGTGTCTTCTGGATAATGATATTGTCTCAATTTACAATACGGTAAAATGACTCTAGATGTAGTGTATTATCTAAATCGACAGCACGAATAGAATGACCCTCCGGGTAGTGCATCATCTCAATTCACAATACAAATATAACGACCCTCCAGGTAATAATACTATCATGTCTGATAATATGATTCAGATGACGTCCTTGACAAAAAATTGTAAACAGTCTTTCTTAGGGATTTCATTTGATTCATTTTTTAACACAGTTGTACCTTCATTATAGACTTCATGCTGTTGGAAATTTGATGAAACAATAACATTCACATTCCCAAGTCTTCGATATAAGCAATGTAAATATTTCGTGCATCCACAGAAAAATAGTTAATTTTAAAATAAACTAATCTGTGTCGATATCTTCGGTCTTCTGCTCCTTGTCCTACTATATTTGGTTGATTTTTCTGATCTCGCGACTCTTGATAGATCGGATAACATATTTTATGCCAAAATAAATAAAATATAAAGGAAAACTTTTATCAAAATAGATTTTCAAAGGTAGTATTTGGAAAGGTCGTTGCCAAATATCATGTCACATCAGGCCTAGCGAACATCTTTGAGTCTGATGCTTCGAGGTCTATCTGATTATTTGCTGGAAAGTGTTCAAAGTTGATCTATGCTGTTGATAAACCCAATGCTGAAATTTTGAGGCGATCCTCAAAATTTCTGTTCTAGTTAACTGTCTCGGCTTATCTTTAACTGTCGTTGAATAAATCGTGGAATTTTTGAGATTCTCTCAAAAATTCTTTCCCAGTAGCAAATTTCAAAGTAATTTCAGTATTGCTCTGTTGAGGGAAAGTCTTCTTCTAAAGAATTTTTGAGTCCCTCTAAAAAATTAAGTCCCAGTTTCTATAGTAAAGAGAAATAGAAATCCTACTGGGGACATGGCGGAACCCTCATGGGTCTACGTATCCCGCTGAGGCAGGAATCAGGCCAAATGTAGTTCCCCCTCAAACGTTGACAACAATAAAAATTTACATAGGAACCAATCGAGGCCGACATAGGCCACCTATGTATCTCATTCTTGAGAATTTAGGTCAGACGTAGTTCAAATATTAAGAAATATGAAGGGATAAATCTTGTGATCGAGGCTTACATAGGCCACCGAAGTATCTCATTCTTGAGAATTCAGGTCAGACGAAGTGCGTTACAAGAGGGATACGATTTTAAACAAAACAAATACAAGCAAATTGAATGATTACAGGGAAATACTAGATATACAAACTCAAACTTCACACGTAATATTTGTTGACAGCATCTGAGTTGATCGATTTTAGCTATGCGGTGCCATCCATCTCCGATAGGACAAAAGCACCTCCCGTTAATACCTTGTGAACCATGTAAAGTCCTTGCCAATTAGGTGCAAATTTTCCATTATATTCATATTGATGAGGAAAATGCACTTAAGGACAAATTAACCGATTTGAAAAATTCAAGCTCTGCCTCTCTTATGGAAAGCACAAATCATTTTTTGTCGATACAGTTGACCATGACAAATAGCGACCATCCTCTTCTCATCAATCAAGGTCAACTAATCAATTCGCTTGTTGACCCATTCAGCGTTACTTAACTCGGCTTCTTGAATGATTCTCAAGGAAGGTATCTCAACTTCTGAAGGTATGACTACTTTTGCTCCGTACACTAACAAATACGGGGTACCTCAAATCGACATTCTAACAGTCGTTCGATATCCCAACAAAGCATACGGAAACATTTCTTGCCAACCTCGGTGATTGTCGATCATTTTCCTCAAAATCTTCTTGATGTTCTTATTGGCAGCCTCTACAGCTCCATTCATTTTAGGACGATGGGCGGTTGAGTTTCGGTGAGTAATCTTAAACTGCTCACATATATCTCTCATGAAGTGTCTGTTGAGATTCGCACTAATATCAGTAATGATTGATTGTGGTACTCCGAACCTTCATATCAAATTGTTGCGAACAAAATCAGCTACAACTTTCTTGGTCACTGACTTGTACGAAGATGCTTCACTCATTTGGTGAAGTAGTCAATGCAAACCAAAATAAATTTGTGTCCGTTAGAGGCGGCGGGCTCTATTGGACCGGTGACATCCATGCCCCAAGCTGCAAACGGCCAAGTTGAACTCATAACATTGAGTTCTGAGGCGGCACATGGATCAAAATAACTGTGCACTTGACATTTATGACATTTCTGCATAAACTTGAAACAATCATGCTCTATTGTCATCCAGAAATAACCAGCTCGAAGGATCTTCCTCGCCAAAGTGATGTAACGTTTTGGAAAATCATATGGCTAATGAAGAGCCCAGTATTCCCTTAGGATAGCCTATAAGGGGTACATAGGCACCTCAATGCCCAATATTGAGAAATATTGGGCATAGTGTAGAAAAATTGGCTAAGAGATATTAGCCAATTTTCTATATACAAATATGAGATATACTTTTTGGGTTGTCATGCCCCAATCCAAGATTGATGTTTAAGAAATATACATGCAATGAAGACCCTAAGCTAATAAAATATATGTCGTCCAACTCAGAAAAGGTATGAGGCATCCAAGTGTCAAGCCTAGATACCATTCCACATGACCATCTAAAATGATCATGTAAATCAAGCAGTGCCCGATAACATGGTGAGGGTCCTTAGGACAATAAGTAAACATTCCCAAATGATCCATCAAGATAAATTAGTTAGGAAAGTGCAACAAACCCATGTGCAAGCATATGGGCATCACACGTGAAGGAGTTGGCCAAGGGGGACCACGGAACCACCCTAACCGAATTCGGTTAGGGAGGTTAGGCATGGCATACACGGGCGGGTCCCTCCATGTGGGACCAGCCAACCTAACTAACTCTAAGTCCTAACCAATTGTCCTAACTAGCCAACTAACCTAGGATTAACCGAATTGGACCCCCTAATGAACCCAACAACCTAGGACAAATCGGGTGGAACCTAGTACTAACTTAGGACAACCTAGTACTAACCTAGGATGCTCCAAAGTTGTTAGTTGTGGTCCCAAAGACTTAGGGGTACTTTATTAATTTTCCTAGGTCCCTAAATTAATTAAATTAAGGATTTAATTAATTAATTAAAATTCAAAATGTTGACCGAAACAATGGTCAATGCCGATTTCCAGATTTTGGTCAAAGTCAACATCTTCCTATGTTTAGTCAACTTAGGAAGGGCGTTTTGGTAATTTACTAATCAGTTTGTTAATTTACTAAAATAGCCTTAGTTGAATAAGTCAAAGTCAGTTCCTAAACCTAATCATTCACTATCAAAACACTTAGAATTTCATAGAATGCAAAAGCAGTATCAAGAACGCTAAAACGGGGGAAAAAACGCATCTATCTTTATGGCGAATTCAAGATTTTGTTCAAGGTTTTGTTCAAGGTGGTCTTCGTAGATTAAGTTCTACTTAAGGTATGTATTTCTCTCCTGAACTTTTTTCTCCAAGAGAACTTTCTTTCCAACGATTCAAAGATCTTGAAAACTAGGGTTGTTCCCGTGTTCTCGTCGAACTCCTTTGTCCCTAGTATCCTTTTTGATTCGATGTTTAATAGGTTAGAGATCATGTTGTTGGTATGTGGTGCTGGCTTATCTTATGTATAATGTTCTTGAATTGAATGTCAATTAACCTATGAAGTTGTGATTGTATAAAGGTAAATGTTTAAAACGTGAATCATGAATCGATGATGTGTTAGTTACACCCGTAATTGTTTAAGTGTTGATGTATTGTCCGAATGTTGTCTTGTTGTTATTGTGACGTTATGAAGATGCTAAATTCATCAAATGTTAATATGATGCTGTCTAATATGTCTTAAAAACGTTACCCTAAAGTCATGAACTAAGATTGGTTAGGAAAATGATACTATGTTAAAATGTGTCCGAAACTGTTATGTATTAAGATGATTACGGTTTGTTGTGCATACCTACTGTAAATATGACTTGTTGATGATGTTGTGTTTGTTAAATTATCATATTATGCTGTTCAAGATGTTTAAACACGTTTGCCTAAAGTTATGTTATAAGGTTGGCTTAAAAGATCTCCATGAAATCACATTTGAATGAATTGCATATCTCATGCCAATAATTTGGGCAATAAATTGGTTGTTTAATAGAATTGGCTACAACATTGCTTTCAAAGAATGATGGGAAGATTGACTTACTAAAATGATGAGAATAGCTATGGTACATACATGAAGTTAATTAAATTGGCCAATGATATTCTCATGACCAGTGTATAGTGGAACTATGATTTGTGCCAACAAATTGGCTAGTAAAACATATCTCTAAATACCCCATAACTTCCCTAACATGAAAGTAATGAAATAAATGGCATGACCAATAGAGAATGGCTTATGAAATATAACGAATATATAGTGTAAAGAATGACTCACTATAAGGTAGGAAAATCATTCCTTAGTCCTTGGATTACTTACATCGATTCATTGTGGGTATGGGACTACAATGAATGATTGCACTTGTAAGTAAAACATAAGACTAAAGGAATTATTGAACTACATAACAAGAAGAAGAAAAATATTGAAATATTCTAAGTGTCAAAATTGGCGCTCTCGGGGTTGGAGGAGCAAATTTTCCAATCTTTGCTCGAGTAGTTCTAAAATTATGTTGATGCTACTAATGTCTTATAATCATATAGAAAACGAGTTGTGTGAATTGTTTAGGCCAATACTAATCATATGCCAATCTTGTGTGGTTAGAGTATAAATGATATTATAAGCACTTCTAAAGTAATTCAATGAATCCATAACCAAGGGCATGCAATTCATTGGGATAACTCCCAACATGCTCTAAAAGAATGAACTATGAACATATGTAACTCATTGAAAGAAGTTCTCATCGTCCATAAACGATGAAATGAAGCTACTACACTAAAGTAAATATAACACCCCAAAATGAATTAAGGTGAACTAGAGCCTCATGATTGTTTCTTGAGTTGATTTTAAGTTAAACGGAGTTATTTTAGTGTCCTTAGGCAGTGTGCAAAGTTTCGTGAAGTTTGGAGGTCAAACGACCAAGAACGTCCAAGGCATTCAAAAGATATGCCTTGAGTCGACCTTGTACGTCTAGACGAGTTTCGTCAAGTTTTATGTGTTCGTTTTGGATGAAATTCATGTGAGAGGTGTTAAAATTATAGATGATCATATTTTTGTTGGAAACGTCTGGGAAATTATCCCCAAGGACCACCGAAGGGTACTTGAGGAAGGACCCAAAACCTGGAAAGCAGGTTGTCCCGGGCAGCCTTGGCGACGGAGCAGTCGACGGCCTGTCATGGCTGTGACGCCCCGTCACAAGGTTACGTCGTGGGGGAATTGTTCAAGGGTGTGGAGGGGACCCTTGGTAAGCCTCTGAAGTTTGCAACGGATCGTCAGGACGGGCCGTTGCACCCGTGACGCCCCATCACAATCAGGTCGTCGCAAGTCTGTCCTTGTGCGCAGATTTTTCTGCCAAGTTAGGGGTAAACTTGTAAATTCACCCCACGTCTAAATAAGAGTTTGGACGGTTTGTTAAGGGATTTTTAGGTTATATTAAATGAGTTTTAAACCCTAGACCTAGACAAGACCCTCACTTCAAAATTCAAACTCTCTCTCTAAAAAGAAAACTCTCTCAAAGTCACCAATGAAGCCAAGGCTCAAGGAGGGAAAGGAGGGCTGCTTTCGACTTGTTTCTTCATCAAAATTAGTGTATTTCCTTCTCTTAAATGTATGGTATCCATTCTTGAATATCTTTTCATTCAAGAAGCCAATTTCCAAAATGATTTTCAAAAGGTTTTCTAAACTCAAACTTCTTCTAACTTTGATTTCTAGTATGGGTCTTCTTGTATTTAAGTTCTAATGGTTTAAATGTATTTATCATGGTTTTAATAGATGATTTTGATGTTAAAACTCCATGAAACTCTTGTATATGCATACTTCAACTTTTGTCTTGAAAATGGGTTATGTGAGTATGATTTGAGTAGGGTATGAACTTGGGTTTTCTTGTATTTGTCATGTTGGTGTAGCTACTGCCCTAAGGGCTTTAATATGGTGAAATATTCATAAATTGATTATGGGTGATGATGGTTTGATTTGTTGATGAGTTGCTCCCATTGTATATTTCTTATTATGAATTGCTATTTGAGCGGTATGGTCCACCTTATGGGTGGCGGTGCTAATTGATGAACTTGATGTTACTTAGTATGTTTTGAGTATGTGATCTTGAAGGTCTAATATGTGAAATGAAGATATATGGGAGATGGGTCTTGTATTGTGTTTGATGTAGCTTGAATTGCATGTTTGACCTAGTTTATGTCTAAATGAAGTGTATGATTATGAGAAGCATGTAGAGTGTGTAACTTGATGAATTAAGGTTAAAGTATGAGTAGAACTTGATGATAATGAGATGATGCTTATATGCAAGGTGTGCACATGTACACACACACACTTTAAAGATTGTATTATGCCAAGTTGAGCAAAAAGGGGAATCTTGAGGTGGACACACTTCGTGAGTTGAGATGTAGTGTCTAGTAGCAACCTCTCCATTCCTAGTGAGCTTTCTAAGATAGAATATTATGTTGAGAAATCCGTGGGGAGTTATGCCTAGCACCGAGAGGATATGAAGGGGAGGTGGATTGCACTTCGTGAGTTGAGATGTTGTAATCCAAAGTACCTCTTGAGATGAGTACTCCTCGTTAGTAGAGAGTGAGTTACTTAGTAGCAATATCATTATCCCTTAACTATGTGCCAGCATAGGTGTAGCTATTGGAAAAGCCATGTAAACGCTAAGAAGCATGACCTTACTCTAGGCAAGTAAGGATCCCTCATCCGATAGGGGTTAATATCGGGATTCCATGTCTAGCTATCATGGTCTTTGTCGGTTAAGCTAACTCCCACAAAGAATTGATTTGAAACTAATTATCTTGTATATTGTTGAATTTGTGTACGTATGTCGTGAAGTGCTCAATCCACATTAGTTACCGAGTAGGAGCATTGAGTGGGAGTAGTAGTATGGGATGCTATTCTCACATTGCACTTGGTGTGACCTATACCTACTATGGGAGAAGAGTACCTTCATGAAATCCGCGTGAATGAGTAGTATGGTGTAGTGTTATGGATGACTATTGTGGAGTACTTGAGTAAATGGAATCCATTAGGAGTACTAAGTGGGAGTGGTAGTATGGGATGCTACTCTCACATTGCACTTGGTATGACCTATATTTCCATGAGTGTTTTGCATATGTTAGCCAAAGGCGTGGAATTGATTTCCAACGAAGTAAGCCTAAGATTTGGTAGTTTTAAGGGTCGCTTTGGTGTGCTTTGAAGGGAGGTGTAATGAAAATCCCTTCTTAGCTCACTTTAGGGAGTCTTAGGATAACCTTGGGTTAGGGCAACTTCAAAGGAAAAAGAGTTCATATGACTTGGACCGTGCCATTCACTGTTAGGTCTCCATTGTAAGAATTCAAAATGTTCACTATGATGCTTTATTCAATTTTCATTGTAAGTTTATTAAGTTCATTGAAATGTTCCTTTTGATTACTCTAAGTTTTGGTAAAGTTGCCATAAAGTGTTGATTGCCAATTCTTATGTTGGTTTGTTTCTAGATTTATGAATATTGCTTTAATTGCATGAAAATCATTTTTACTAAAATATCCCTTTTTGTATGTTTTTGCATATGCCATGCTTAGTACATTGTTGTACTAACCCCATACTTTTATATACCTTATGAGTATAGGTTGGAAGCCTTTGTAGGATTGAAGTTGAATCTTGGGAATTCTATCTATCAAGAATTGGGTATGTCCTCATATATTCGAGGACATAGTTTTATGTTTCTTAGTTTCTTAATTAAGACTTAAAAATGTATTTACTTTTATTGTAAAGGGGCGTGTCCCTAAGATTCCAAGTTGTGAGTTTAAGTTGGCTTGTGACGATGAGATTTTCCTAGTATTTATGAAAAGACTCCTTTATTTGTTATTAACGTGAAAAGTTTTAATTCCGCACTACTTTTCATGCTTTATGTTATGAATGCTAGTTAGAGGGCTTGTACGAGACCCAAAAGGGGTCAAGTACGCCCGGTCATGATTCGAAGGTTTCCCTAACTTTTAGGGGGTGCTTTCGGGTCGTGACAGTAAAGAAGTAACGTGAGTTATAACATAATAAAAGGGGTCTAAACTAAGTAAGTGACCAGGATGGGGTTTTAAAAAAAGTGAGACAAGTCTTACTTAATCCTAAGCTACTATGTTAAAAGAATACTCACGAATGAAGGTGTTAAAATGTGTGGGACTAGTCTCATGAATACCTAAGGATGATATGTAAGGACAATTCACATTTCATCAATGTAAAGTAAGGATGATATGTAAGGACAATTCACATTTCATCAATGTGAAGTAAGGATGATATGTAAGGACAATTCACATTTCATCAATGTGAAGTAAGGATGATATGTAAGGACAATTCACATTTCATCAATGTAAATTAAGGATGATATGTAAGGACAATTCACATTTCATCAATGTAATGTAAGGATGAAAAGTCATCAAAAGAGTAAGTAAATCTCAATCTTGAAGAAGGCTTCGATAATGCTTGAGTAAACTCTAAAAGATAAAGAAGATAATGATGAGCACAGCACAGATACACGATTTATGAGCATGAGCTTGCACGTGTAAGTCTCATGTGATGAGGCTACCACCGAGGTGGATAAGTAGTCTCATTAAGTCCCTAGTATTCGAACTATGTCTAGCCAACATAGGAACTAGCTAGTGGTTTCCACCTAAGCGATCTAGGCATGTACGTTTTCACCTTGGCCGGTGATTTCACCCCTTTTCGGTGTGGTGCAGACACAGGATTTCATATTTAGCTCACATGATCTATGTCGGTTAATGCTCACGATATGTTCTTGGTTGACTATAGCCATGAGCCACTCCTTTTCGGTGTGGAGTGAACACTTGAGATGGATTCGCCTTAGCCGGGGATCACCCATTTCCATTAGTGGGGCAGACACTGGATTCCATGAGTAGCTCACATGGTCTAAGATTCATTTTAACCGGTGAATCACCCCTTTTTGGTGTGGGGCAGACACTGGATTTCATCTTAGCTCGCATGATCTTATTCCCTATGATGTCTCTATGAAAGTGAGAATGAATGATGATGATGGAACGTATGTTCAAAGTGAGCAATGATGAAGAGCTTAAGAATGTCAAGTGCCAATATCACACTCATGAAGTTTCAGCAAATAATGGAAACAACCAAATAAGATTGACTTATAATGACTTCTTATATGATGCCAATAAAGGGAAGTAGAAACATAAGGTTAACTAAATACCTCACGACTTCCCTAAGATGAAAGTAATGAAATAAATGGCATGATCAATACGGAATGCCTTATGAAACGTAATGAACATATAGTGTAAAGAATGACTCACTATAAGATAGGGAAATCATTCCTTAGTCCTTGAATTACTTACATCGATTCATTGTGGGTATGGGACTACAATGAATCATTGCACTTGTAATTAAAATCTAGGACTAATGGAATTATTGAACTACACAACAACAAGAAGAAAAAGACTGAAAATAAAACTAAGTATAGAACAATGAGCTCTCGGGTTGGGGGTTAGCAATTTTTCAAGTCTTCGCCCGAGTGGTTCTAAAATTATGTTGATGATATTAATGTATTGTAATCATATATAAAATGAGTTGTGTGCTTTGAATGCACAAAAATACATCATATTCGTACCATAATTCACAAATACCGAATTAGGAAAGTTTAATGATTAGACTTTCCAGAAATGGCATGTTGTTTAGGAAGAGCTTTGATTGATCATGCATACCTTTATGTGTATGTGTGCATACACCCATACTTATTACAAGTTGTGTACTAACCCCTACTATTTACTATTTTTAATGGTGCAGGTCAGAGAGCAGATTGACGATACTTCAAGCAGTTTGGACTTCAGCGTTTCTCCAGACCATTTGGTAGGTCCTCTTGATTTCGAGGATGCTACATGCACTAGTCCAGCTTTATATATAGACATAGCTAGTGGATGTTGTCCCTAGTGTTTCTTTCACATTTCATTTCGAACCTTTTGATGTAAGGCCGTTTTGGCAACTTAATATATTCTATTTATCATTTGTTTTAAAGTGTTCGTAATATTAGATGGTTGTCTATTTATGTTGAGCTTAGTATATCATGTTTATTACGTAATTACTATACGAAGTCTAAGTAAACTTCATACATATAAAAAGTTCTAAATTTTCTGCAAATTTAACTATATGAATGCGATGAATGCAAGATGAGGCTTGTCTGCAACCTCTGAGAGGTCAACGACACTGGTGGCGATTCAGATTCAAGAATCCGGGTCGTTACAGTGAGTCCATTCATGTGCGTACTGCAAACTCCTAAGTGTACTTGTTCAATAATCTTCGCAGCTTCAGCAACATCAATACATCTAAGAAGACCCAAATCTGGAGTCCTTTTATAAAGCATTTCTCCTCTTAGAAAAAGGTTGATAGCCATACGGCGTAACCACTTCTTCTAGTTGGATGTTGCATTCTCAACATAACAACCGATCTCTAAGTACTTCT
Source organism: Solanum lycopersicoides (assembly GCA_022817965.1). Taxonomy (NCBI): domain Eukaryota; kingdom Viridiplantae; phylum Streptophyta; class Magnoliopsida; order Solanales; family Solanaceae; genus Solanum; species Solanum lycopersicoides. The sequence goes on from JAJJBR010002327.1 coordinate 27,843, forward strand.
TTATATCAAAATACCATGGCGAACCATCTGGTTCTGCTTCAACATGTGAACAATGGACCGGATTTTCTTTCAACTCTATATCTGGAGGATCAATATAATAAGTATCTGGATGTTTAGCCATTGAGGCGATGGTGGCAAGAGCTTCAGCCAATTCATTGTTCGTTCTGGGAGTGTGTCTGAACTCAATTTTGCGGAATCTCTTGCACAACTTCTGTATATACTACACGTATGGCATAATCTTTGGGTTCTTCACAGCCCATTCTCCTTGAACCTAATGAATCAACAAATCAGAATCTCCAATGACCAGCAACTCGTGGACATTTATGTCGATGGCCATTTTCAAACCAAGGACAAAAGCTTCATATTAAGCCATGTTGATCGTGCAATTAAATCGGAGTTTAGCTTCCATGGGATAGTGTTGACCAAATTCTAACACTAAAACTGCTCCAATACAACTCCTTGGCTATTCGCCGCTCCATCAAAGAATACCCTCCAACCAGGGTATGCTTCAGAAATATCTTCACCCACGAACGATACCTCTTCATCAAGGAAATAAGTCTTGAGCGGTTCATATTCCTCATCAATAGGATTTTTTGCAAGACAATCGGCCAAGGCTTGTAATTTTATCGCCTTCTAGGTCACATACACAATATCAAATTCATCCAAAAACATTTCCCATTTAGCTAACTTTACGGTCGGCATCACCTTCTGGAAAATATACTTCAGCGGGTCCATTCTAGAAATGAGATATGTAGTATAAGAAGACAAATAATGCCTCAAGTTCTGGCAATCCAAGTCAAAGCACAACATGTTCTCTCCAGGAGGGTATAACGAGACTTGTATAGAGGGAAATTCTTGCTTATGTAATAAATAACTCTTTCTTTCTTCCATGTATCATCATGTTGACCAACTAAGAACCCAAATGTGTTATCTGACATAGATAGATATAGCAGCAAAGGACTCCCTTCATGCAGAGGAACCAACACCAGTGAATTGGACATATAGTTCCTTATAGCATAAAAAGTAGTCTGACATTCTTCTGTCCATTTTGTCAAAACATCTTTCTTCAATAGCTTAAAGATAGTCTCACACACCACATTTGATTGAGTTATGAATCGGCTAATGTATTTCAACCTTCCTATGAAACTCATCACTTCCTTTTAAGTCTTCAGAGGAGTTAATTCTTGAATGGCCTTGATCTTGGAAGGATCGAGCTTAATATCACTTCTCCTGACTATAAATCCCAACAACTTACAGGATGGAACCCCAAAAGCACATTTCACGGTATTCAACTTCAAGTTATAACGAAGCAGACGATCGAAGAACTTCTTTAAATGCATCAAGTGTTCCGAACTCTCACGGAACTTGATTATGATGTCATCTACATTAATCTCGATATGCTTATGAATCATGTCATGGAAGATGGTCGTTATAGCTCTAATATAAGTAATAGCAGCATTTTTTAGACCAAATGGCATCACCCAGTAATGATATACACCCCAAGGCGTAATAAAAACCGTCTTTTCTGCATCTTCTTCATCCATTAGGATGTGGTGATAACCTGTGTAACAATCCACAAACAACTGCATTTCATGCTTAGCATAGTTATCGATCAGAATGTGAATGTTCGGTAACAAAAAATTATCCTTTGGGATGGCTTTGTTGAGATCTCTATAATCGACACAAATTCTGATCTTCCCATCTTTTTTGGCGAACAAAACAACATTGGCCAACCAAGTCGGGTATTGCGTCACTTCTACTAATTGAGATTAAATCTGTTTGGTGATCTCTTCTTTAATCTTTAAACTTAACTCAAGATGAACTTCTGAGCCTTCTATTTCACTGGACTAAACCCTGGATTAATCAACAACTTGTGAGATACCACATTGATACTCAGCCCTAGCATGTCGCTGAATTCCCAGACGAACACGTCAATGTATTTAGTAAGCAAATGAATCAGATCCTTTGTTTGAGAATCACTCAGATGCACACTGATTTTGACCTATTTGACACACTCTTAGTCTCCCAGATTCAGATTCTCACTTTCTTCCAAATTAGGATTATGCTGATTTTTAAACTGCCGAAATTCCTTAACAACATATTCCGGTACCTCATTTTTTTCTTTATACTCTTCACCTTCATCATCACCTGCCTCATTTTGTTCGTGCAGCTCGTGACATGACATGATATTTGCAGGTTTAAAATTAATATTACTTAAATCATAAATAGACAAAGTTAGAAAAGTAAAATATAGCAAATAAGTAAATAGATAAGTTTTCAATAAAAGAGGCTTTCATTCAAATTGGAAAACAATGCAAACTTTGTCCATTCAAAAGGGCCATGTTGCATTTTTAAACATTGCGGGGGAATTTTAAAATTTAAGTAATTAATGAAACTGCAAAAGGGTGCGTCTCTGGCCTCTTTCGGATTACCACTAATTTTAAAAATAGGCATAAACAATGTCCTTCTACCCAGATGTTCGGGGAATCATGATTGGTGTGAAGGTCCAATTTTGTAGCTGCTCTTTAGGATCAGCATCGCAAATACAAGTTAGCTCGCCTCGTCCTCTATGACATCGTCAATCTCTTCAAAGAGGCTCCAGATTCCTTCCCAATTCTATCACGATCGGCATACTCTTGGATTGGAAATGACTCGTACAGATGAGGGATTGGCCTAACCAATGCTTTATCACCACTCTTCTTCATCTTCCCCTCATCATCTGTGGGGACGTACCCCAAACCATACCTTGCTCCTTTCGGCGGGAATATGAATAGGCTCGACGATTCCTTTGAAATTCCTTCCCAATCTAAAACCTTGCTCCAATCTATTCTGGAGCATCACCGTAGAAATCATCTTGTACACAGAAGGCATAGGAGGTTGCTGAGCCAAACCATCGCTGGTGGAATTAACCAGCTCCACCGTGTAGAAATCAGTGCCTTGAGAGACTTCATCTATGATTGCCCCATGCCCACCAGAGTGGCATCCTTCACCGTGAATAATAAACTCTTGCTACTTCCAAACAAACTTTATCAGCTGGTGAAGGTTAGAAGTCACAACACCAACTATGTGGATGAACGGCCTTCCTAGAAGAAGGTTGTAGCTAGTGTCCATGTCCAGAACCTGAATCATTGCTTGGAACTCTATCGGGCCCATCTGAATGACCAAGTTTACCGCTCCTAGCATCTCTCTCTATACCCCATAAAAGGCTCTCATGTTGACTTGGTTTTGTTCAAGCTTCACCAAATCAAACCTTAATTGCCTCAGAGTTGACAATGGAAAAATATTAAGACAAGATCCATCATATGCAAAGACACGGTTTATAACCCTTTCTCAACATATGACAGTGACATGCAAAGCTTTGTTTTGCATCCTCCTTTCGAAGGGCAAATCTTCATCACATAAGTTGATATGATGTCCTCGGATAACCTGGTTGATCATAATTGCTACATTGTCGCTGTTTGTGCCCACAGGCACATATGTATCATCCAAAGCCTTCATTAAAGCTTGCCTATGTAGCTACAAACTCATCAATAGGGCCCACATAGAAATTTGAGCCGGGGTTTTCGCAAAATGCTTAACGATCGAATAGTCCTTCGAGTGCATCTTTCTCTATATTTCTTCAGCTTCTCACTCACTTATCGGCCTCTTTCCATGGTCCTTCTTTTGTCCTCCATGGGCCAACGCTTCTAGACTATAACATCTGCCAGACCTGGTCATACCCTGAGCTGAAGTTGTTTTGATCACAAACCTTGGCCTAGCAGAAGTTTCTATTGGCACCAAGGCAACAACATTTGCGGGTGTCAGAATCACAAACTTCTTTTTCTCCTTGATGCTCAGCGAAGCTACTACTTTTTCCAGCTCATCACGAACAATTGGGATCATCGCCTTTGTCGCACACCAATCATCGTCCGTCTCTATCATATTGATATTGATGACCCCATGATTTGTCAAATGATTGATGTTGACGTTGGGCATAGCTGTCTTGAGGGAGACCACCTTTTGTTTGATTAGATCCTCTATTTTCTGCTTGAGGTTAATACAATCCTCAATTACATGTCCAATGTTGTTGGAATGAAAGGCACACTTATAATCGGGTCTGTAAAAATGGGAACTAGTGTCTAGTGGCTTGGGTCCCACTGGGTGGATGTAACCTGACATAGTTAATCACTCGTGAAACTTTGTTCGACTTTGGGCAAGTGCTGTAAAAGTTTTGGCGGGCTTTTTCTCAAATCTGGGGCGAGGGGGATCATAGTTTCCTTGATGAGAGGGACGCATCTAATGATAATTTTGGACGTTTGGACGAGGAGCTTCATATCGGGGATAGGAATTAGTTTGGTAATTTGGTAATGGAGCTTGGTAGTTCGTGGGTGTATTTTGGTGTACTAGAGCTTGGTACTGGGGGAGGCGCTCGGTAATTTGATTGCACGTTGGCGCAGTTAGGGGCAACGCTTTTGTAATGACAAGATGGAGTTTGTTAAGCTGGTGGAGAATTTGGTATATGGGGGGGGGTGGAGTTTGATAAACGGAAGGGGGAGTATTTTTATAACTTCGGGGATGAGTATTTTGGTAGCTTGGAGGGGGAGCATTTTGATAATCGACTTGCGTATAACAAGCTTGGTGTGGACTGTCTGAAGGTCGAGAACCAATTTAGTATGATTCGGGTGAAGCAGCAACACGGGCAATCTTTCTAGTTTTTAAACCATCCTCGATAGTCTCACCTACTTTGACTATTTGGCAAATTTTTCTCCAACGAGCAGCATCATTTTGTCATAATATTCGGCTTTCTGAACTCGCACAAATACATCAACAATTTCTTTCACAGACATGGGAGGCCGAACTCTAGCTGCCTCCTTCCTTCATCTGTACGAAAACTCTCTGTAGCTTTCGTTGTACTTCTATTTCATTTTCTCTATGGAATAACAACCAGGGAAGATCTCTACGTTGTAAGAAAATCGTTCAAGACGTGATCCCAGGACGATACTTGACATGTACACCTTTTCCAGGTCCATCACAAGGAAAACAAAAACCAAGATTTGCTTTATCCGGTATCAAACGAGAACTGTGAGCAAATAGCAAACCTTTCAAGAGTATCAATACCGTAACATGAATCGTAAATGCATGAAGTCCTTAACAAAAGCATTCAATATGGGCCAACTGTCTAGTCTCGTGATATGTAAACCATTCCAAAGATTCCGCGCTCAAAATTTTGGCTAAAAAGCCGCATTAGTAAAGCTTCATCTCTACTAACTCCTACGAGATGGTAACCCTAGGCCCTTAGATGCACGAAGGGATTCCCTGTTCCTCCAAAAGTGTCAAACGTTGGCATCTTGAACCCTTCTAAGAGGTCCAGATTTGAATGCATGCATAAGTCATCGTAGTTCAAACCGGCGACATCATGAATGGACGGAAGTTCCTTCATTGCTTTTCGGATATACTCCTTTATATCTATCTTTGCGTCCTCTTGTTTAGACGTCACTCTTTTTCCTGCTCCTCATAATGGTCGAGCTCAAAACCATTCAAGCCGTGCTCATTTGGAACGAGAATTTGGAAGGTGGTTTTTCTGGGTAGAGGTGGAGCTACGGAAGGGCTTGGGGCATTTTGAGTGGTTTTTTAATTTTATGGGAACGTTTGGGGGTTAGTGTGTTGATTTTGATTATGGAGAGATGTTTGGGGATTGAATGTATTTTGGTTTTGTGAGAGTGGATCGGTTTGGTGATGGGCACTTTGAGGGGGAGGTGGTATTGGGAATCACTGTTTTGAAGAAGGGGTGGGGTCTAGTAGGAAGTGGAGCTGTACTGAGGATTTTGTGTTGTTAAGTCTATAACTGAGTGATTATGAGAAGGAGTAGACGGCGAGATATGAGATGGCTCCATGTTTAAAGAGGTAAAGTATAATGGATCCCTTCCATCAGTAGAAGCGTTGGCAGTAAAACCTGGTGGAGGCAAATCCTCTCTCCTTTGCATTTCCATCCTAATCTCGGCCATGTGGTGTATTAGTTGCATAATCTAATCATCGTGATCCGCTATGGTGGGTGATCCACCACAACTTCAGTAAGACTGATTTCTTCGTTGATGTCCCCCATTACTGCTTTTCCTTTATGTGAACTTTGGCCGGGAAAGGAATCTGTCTGCACTTTAGATCTAGTGAAGTATGGATGATCAGCCAGTTTAATCGACATAGACAACTTTTTAAGTAACTGGGAGGAAAACAACTTGAAGGCAAATTTCTTAGTTTGAGTTCGGAATACATAATACAAAATACCACATAGATAGGAGATAACCACACAAAAGTTGCTTTGTTTGAGGACATTTTAACCCACGAGTAAAGGGAAACTAATTTTTGAACAAGCAAGAGTTTGATTCTTTTAGTTTGACACTACCTCAGAAAGGTTAAGTCACGTTGATCTAAGGTCTTCTTGCTGCATCTCTTTTGACGTTCGTTGATCTGAGCCGCACATTTCCTTGTAGAATGAAAGGGGGAGAATGAAAATTTTGAAAGATAGGGGTCGAACCTTGAAAGGCTGCCTACATATCTTAGAAGGAGAATTCAAGACCTATGTAGTTCGGGTACAAATACTTGTTTTCACGCATTCATTCATCTAGATGATCACAGGGAAATTGGAAAACAAACAACAAAGATTTTTAAAGATAAAGGGTGGATCCATCTCTGCCATTCTTCTTCTTGTTGCTACATCAGTCACGGGGAATGAACTCGAATCGAATCCTTCCCATGTTTACAAGGTCTTCGACGTCATAGTGAAAATAGAGGCACCTTGAGAGGATATGATCTGTAGAATTATGATAAGAACAAGGTTCCAGATTTCTACCCCAACGGGATCGAGCGCTTTGTCACTCTCTTGGATAGAGGCTAAGACCCCATTCTCAATCAAATCAGTGTAGATTTCAAGCAAGGACTTCGTGAATGGCGTGAAATAATGACAAATAAACCGGGTGTACTCATTGTGCTCTAGGTGATAATAGGTGAGGACAGTGTTCCGGCCCAACATGTGCGGGATGTTCCTAGTGTCGATCATATAACTGATTCTTGCCTTAAGCAGCACACAGTCTTGTATAGTGTGTCCTCACTTGTTCGGGTGGAAGGCACACACCTCTTGAGAATTCTCATGTTCCAAGCCTAAAGTTATTCCCTCATGAGGTTTCCATTTAAGAAGCACCCACAGAAGGGCACATGACACAACCTTCGCTCTCATGCCATGTGTCGGCTCATAAGCCGAGAGAGTGATCCACTTGTTTCCTCCTCTTAGATGGTCCAGGAATGGAGGAATGTAGACAATTTCCTCATTGACGTCTTCCCCAGTAGCTCCAGGGTGAGTTTTGTTGGGAGCACTACTAGCCTCTTGCTCGCGGATAGAGTATTTCTCGCGCATCTTCTAAAGTTTAGCGATCATGTTCTTGTGGAAAGCTTTGTTTTTACTCCGCGCTTCGGTAATTTTCTCCTTCATGGCGGCGAATTCCTCCATCTCCGTCGCCAATTCACCGTCAAGTTCCGCATTTTTGGCTAGTGCATTTGCGGTGGCTAAATCTGTCTTTGTTTCTCTTGCTTCCCTTTCCTGAATCTTCTGTCAGAGCATATCCAAATTCTTCCCCAATTCCTCCCTTTCTATCTCGGTGTCTTTATTTTTATTCATCTTAGATGCCAGATCCTCATCCAGCGTCGCAGTTGCGGCTTTGTAGACTTACTTGGAAACCTCGACGTTGAGTCTTTCTTCTCTAATCTCTAGAATTTCTCGCGTGATTTGTTCTATTTTCCTCTGCAACTACTCCCCAGTATATTCCATCTTGATATCCTTACCTTTATCCATAGTTGTGATTTTTCTTTTCCTAAGATGATAGAATAATGTTTTAGGATTTGGTGATAAGATTTGCTTTTGTTTGAGAAACTCAAGACTCGGAAAATTTGGTCCGACTTTGTAGTAGTGACTTGTATATATTTTCGGAATTTTCTTGAAAAGGAGTGGGTTAGAAAAGTCCTCATTCAAAGAAACATATCACATAAAAAATTAAAAACACATATATCGCGTCCTAATCATGCATGTGTCCCTTTTGTTCCAAGGGTAGGCCTAGCGATCTGAAGGATGTATCGCGTCATTTAAAACAGATTGTTGCATCCCCTAAAATAGACTTCACAAATAATTATACAATTTGTTACAGAGTTTTAATAAAAATGGGGGATACATTTTTTCGGGAAAGGGAATACATTGAAAATACAGATAGAAAAAAATACCACGCAGGGGAATTAGAAAGTTGAAGGTCCCGCTCCTCCTCTTTCTTTCTCCACTTATTCACAGATGATGTACTCGTTTGTTACCATGTACGACTCAGCAAACACAACTTTGGAAGATGGCGGCATAGCCCGGAGAGTGTTGATATGATCATCCAGGGTTGTATCCAGACGCATCAAATAGGCCCTCGCACCGGTTAACTCTTGTGACATCACAGTTAAGGCCCTCTGGCTTTCAAATTCTCTAGAGTATTCTAGCTCTCTTCGTCGAAATTCATGTTCCCTTTGGTCCTATTCCTGCTGAAAATGATATGTCTGGATCTGGAGCCTCATTTGGGCGTCTTTCGATTTCTCGACCAACGTGTGGTGTCGGGTTCACTATACCACACAAATCATCCTGCAACCATTTTTTGTACTCATCAACATACTCAACTTCATACTTGTTTTCAGCAATACTTCCTTTCATGTTGACCCGCCCGGTCCATTCCTGGAGGATGGTTTTGGCAAAAGGCATCTTAACACACCCGTTGTAATCAATGATGAAAGAGCTAGTATCCCCTTGGACAGGCATGATTTGTCTTCTACCCAATTGCCACATCACCCTACTTGGATTGTATGGTCGCATTAATCTGATGCCGGGAAGGACCAAAAAAGGATGTTCGCCCCCCTGAGCCGCTATTTTCACTGACATAAAGTTTTGGAACATCCATTGTTTGTCTCCTTCTCTTAGGTTGTAGAATACTTTAGTCCATACATCCCTTGTGGTGTGAATTGGGAAGTTTGGGATGCTTAGATAGAACTCATAGTTGTCAAGGGGACTCGTTGTCACGACCGGAATCTAGACCCCAAACGAGACCGGCGTCGTTGACCTCTCAGATGTCGCAGACAAGCCTACATACGTCATCGTTACTTCATGTAGGTTAATTTTAGCGGAAAATTTGAACTTTTTGTTACTTAAGATTCACATAAGACATTCTACTTAAAATCATAAACGTTCACAATCAACCATCTAATATTAAGATCATCAAATGAAAGAAATAGTTCAATACTGCATTAAGAATATACTTGCCAAAATGGCATCAATACCATGTATGAAATAAAATGAGAAAGAAACACTTGTGGAACATACTCAACTAGCTAAAGCCTACATCTAAGCTAGATAATAACAGTAGACATCCTCGAAATCATGAGGGCCTACCAAATCCGGATGAAAGATCCACGTACAGATAGCTGCAACGTCGTACTATAAGATCTAAGGTACACTTGTGCCTGCAACTTAAAAGTAGATATTGAATGGGATTAGTACACACTTGTACTAAGTATGGGTATATGCAAGCACACACCAAGGACATGCATGAGTGATAATAGCTCTTTCCTAACAACATGATTTATGAAAAGTCAAGTTAGTGGGCTTGCCAAAATGGGATTAGGAAAGTCAGGGGACTTGCCAAATTTGAATTAGGAAAGTCAGGGGACTTGCCAAATTTGTATTAGGAAAGTCATGACATGAAAGTAACATGCATCATCATACGTATCATATTGCACACAGCACATAACATCTTACACATAGCACATAACATATTGCATATAGCACATAACATATTGCATATGGCACATAACATCTTTCATATCGTTCGTTCATATGCCATGAGACCTTGGAATCATGGATTTAACATTAAGACTTCCCAAAATAAGGGCTCAACATATGAGACCTCAACTAGGGAGCATTCTTTCGAGTCTGCTTCATTCATTCATACGTACTTCATTTCATTCATTCATAAGCTAGTGTAAACACTAGACATACCTAGGATGTAGTTTAAGACTCTCATCGGGTTTGCTGTGCAATGACCAAGAATAACCTAGTGTCATTACTTGAGTCTAGCTCACCTCTTGATTATCCTATCCTAACACATTTGGTATCGTTCATTTCATTATGTGCATCATTTGAGGCTGGCCTCATTCATTTATGGGGAACTTTAAATTTAACTGACATAGATCATGTGAGCATCATGAATTCCAGTGTCTGTCCCACACCGAAAAGAGGTGGAATCACCGGCCAAAGTGACCCAAAACATGGTACCATATATAGGGGATTGAACCCTGCTAGATCCCTATATTGGCAGTATAGGTTCAAAGACTATGAGATATAATAAGACCCATACCCGGCATGCCGGACAGTCTCATCTCATGAGAGTTACGTGAACCTCCGCCCTTCCTGACATAAAGAGAAATAGGGCAGCGTACCACCATTCCGTTCTCTCCACTTCAATCCATGTTTAAATCATCAGGTTCAATAACATAAGGCCCTTACCCACGGCCATGAACATCAATTCAATGCATAAATCATAATACTCAATGAATCTAAGTCAATTAAATATAGATTTATCAATCTAAGACAAATTAAACATCAATTGAATACCATTCTTACATCATTCAATATCCCATAGAAAACTACACTACAATTCATAAGCATTAAGACAATACCACTTAACCCATAAAATAATAAAACACTAGGCTTTATCAACTACATGGGTTCATAGGTTAATTGAGTTAAAATAAACTAATTAACAACAATCCAATCAATATTCAATGATCATAAAATTGGACAAGTTCATGTTTGAAAACTTTAGAAAACTTCTTTGAATTTGGGATACTTGATGAATAGAGTTTCAAGGATCAAAAACCATACCTCAATGATGTTAATCCTCCAATTTGATGAAGAATCGCCACTCAAATGTCCAATCCAAGTTCTTCCTTGAGTTTTGTCATCAATGAAGTTCTAAGGAATTTCTATGAGAATTTGGATTTTGACTTTGAAGAATGACTTCTTCTAAGTGTTAAAGACTTATATACATGTCAAAACTACCCAAAAGATCCTTAAGGAACTGAAAAACTTCATACTTGTTTGTGGGGGGAAATTACAATTTCACCCCTCAACTTAATACTTAACTGCGCAGGAATGCAGTCCACCAACGACTTGCCAATCGACGGCCCATCCCTTAACCAACAGACCGTCCTGTTGGTCTGTGGTTTGGTACTGAGGCTGTTATTTTGCTCGGCCTCTCCCACGCCTAAGTTTCCATCAATCACCTTTTACCTACGGGGCGTCGACTGCCCACTGGGCGTCGATTCCCTCCATAGGTTTGGCTGTCTTGGGCAGCTTTGGCTCAATGAAAGGGTCCTTCCTCAAGGACACTTGGATGATCCTTGGGGATGTTTTCCCGGACGTTTCAAACCCAAACATGATCTTATACAAGTTTAGGACCACTCACATGAATTTCATCAAAAACGAACACGTAAAACTCGACCAAACACACACAAGGTCATTTCAAAGAAAACCTTTCGAACGTCATGGACGTTTGACCTCTGAACTTCACGAAACTTGACACACTGCCTTTATACACCATAATAACTCATTTAAGGACCTGATAACCTCATGAATCACACATAAACACATATAACCACATATGAGGCACATAGGTGATTTAGTCGTCGAACGTCATAGTCGTCCCTTGCCGTTTGACTTCCAATGCACCTATACTCTTATACAATGCCTCAATACAACCTTATATACCAATTTAGGACCTTAGACCATCTTGACAACCATGTTAGGCTCTAGCTTCACCTAAGTCATTTTTTTGATCTTACAATCTCCCCCACTTGGACAACATTCGTCCTCGAATGACACTTGCCACTCTCCGAACACTTCCAAGAATAGAGATTCAATTAGAAGCTCAAATTCAAACTACATAGAACTTTATAAAGGTGAAAACATCAATTTCACACAATCAAGAGATTCACAACACAACAAGAAACTAGAATAAGTTCTACAACTCATCATGCCATGAAACTAAAATCCTTCATTCCAAATAGCAAAAACTCATTTTATATTCATTACCATGCTCATAAACATCAGTTATAACAATATTACAACAATTTTTTACCAAAGTATGAATTAGTCAATTTCTCAAATTTTTCATAATGAGCAGGCAAAGCTATAGTGAATTATGCAATTTTTTTCTAAAATGAAACTTTTAGGCAATTCATGATAGAAACTTGCGAATATGAAAGCTAAAATCATATAAACATCTTTTACAACATGATCATAGCTTCATAAAATACACAATGCAAGAAGTTAATGAAATTCAATTTCAACACAACTCCTAAACACCATGCACATGCAACAAACTTCTATGACTTTCTAGCCCATCTATGTAACCATACTCCCCCACTTAGAAGGAACTCATATCACTAGAAAGAGAAATACAAGGACATACCTTCATCATCATCACTCTCGTCTGACTTTTCTCCTCTAGTCCGGAGTGCATAGAAGCGTCTCTTTGTTGGAGCATCATCTTTTGGAACATTAGGAGCAACATTCTTACCATCTTTATTAGGACAATCTCTTACTTTGTGTCAATCGTTTCCACATATAAAAATACTCCCGGTACCCCTTAGACACTCACTATAATGTCTCTTTCCACAAGTGAAACATGTGGGCTGGCCATTTTGAGAACCACCTCCTTTCTCAAATCTTACCTTAGGAGCACTAGGTCAATCTTGCGTTTCAGCCCTCTTTTTGAACCTAGGTTGCCTTCATCACTTGAACCGCTTCTTTTCAAGTTTCTAGCAATCATACAAAGTTTAGACTCTTCAATAGATTTTTAATAAACCATGAGTCTAGATAAGGTCATATCATCACGTAGCAAGTCCGTACGACATTCTTCTCTCTCTAAGTCGGCGACCCTGGTCACAAATAAACTCATCTCATCCCTAGGATTAGACAATAGGACCCGACTCAACCGGCCTATTATCCTTCCATTTACTATATCATATTTGAGAAACATCTCTCAATTGATACGAAGCCAACTCCGCCTTCTCCCTAGAAGTAACCCCCATAGCACTCAACACCTTGTACAGACCATCAAGGAACTCTTGGGGATCCTCTCCCACCTTAGAGCTAAGAAATATAGGAGGATTCATCCTCACAAAGTCTCTCAACCTAGAAGTCATAGTGCTTTCCACAACATTCACCCTAGGAACCATACTCAAATTATCTTGAATAGTCACGGCTCGGGCTAAAGCAAGCAAAGCCTCTCTAATCTGTCTATTAGTCAAATTCGGGGGAACCAACAGAACATCATTACCTTCTTCCACAATAGGGACTTGATCACCTTGGGGAGGCACTTGAGCACCTTGAGAACCTTGGAATCCTTGCCCATCTTGATCAACTTGCTCGACTTGAGGAGGAACTTTCTAATTCACCCTTCCCTCTTCCAACCTTCTAGCGGCCATCCTTCTACTTTTGATCACCTAGAAACACAAGGAAACACATTAAGAAGGATACTCATAAAATTTACTCTACGGCACGGCATAAGAGTAGAAAAGAAGGGTAACTCTATCATCCTACAACCTCTCGCCCATAGATGTGTTGCGACTCACAGCGATGGTCAAGAGTCTACTAGATATGATGTCATGACCCAAAATGACCCCCTAGAATCTAGGGATAACCCTCGGATCGTGACCGGGCGTACTTTACCTTTTGGGTTCTCATACAAGCCCATTAACTATCGTTCATTACATAAGACATGAAAAGTAGTGCGGAATTTAAAACTTTTCACGAATAATTAAATAAAGGAAGTCTTTCATAAATACTTAGAGAATCTCATCCTCACAAGAAAACATAAAGACACGACATCGTATCTTAGGTACACGTCCCTTTACATTAAAAGGAAAATACATAATAAGTCTTTAAATAAGAATCTAAGAAAAGGACTATGCCCTCGAATATATGAGGACATACTTTGTGTTGAGAGGAACTATCCCAAGCTTCACCTTCAAACCTTCAATAGCTTCAAACAACCTATACTTATAGAGTATAGAAAAGTATGGGGTTAGTACAAACAATGTACTAAGTATGACATATGCCAAATCATGCAAAAAGGGACATTTTAGTAAAATAAACTTTCATGCCACTTAATTATATCATTCATGAACTTAGAAGTAAAACAACATAACAAACACCATTTAACACTTAGATAAGGATTTTCTATTATTTTGAACAAAGAATACACCTTAGAGTAAGTTACCCAATTTATTTTACAGTAAACTCAGTTTCATTACAGTGAACTATCTTAGGGCATTACAGTAAACTATTTTTAGGAAATTAGAGTGAACTAAAAGACTCCAACAATGGTGAACTTCAAAGTTCTTGCCAATGAGGAAGTGAACTCATTTCCGTAGGCGTTTCCCTAACTAAGGTTATCCTAAGACCCTCCAAGGTAAGATATGAATAAAACGTCTAAACACTTCCTTCAATACACACCAAAGCGATCCTCAAGACTACCATTTAAGCATTATTCACCTCGGGAGAACATGTCACCACTCAATCACAAGACATTAGAAGAACACCCACCAAAACACCAAAGACTTCCTTTCGGAATGCCTACTTAGTGCAATGAGTAGATGGCGTCCCATACAACCACCTACCCTAAGTAGTACACTCTTTTAGAAGGTTTGGCACCAACTCTTCCCTTTCGAAAGGTCCTACTTAGTGCAATGGATAGATAGCATCCAATACCACCACTTACCCTAAGTAGCACGTTCTATTAGAATACTTAGTTCATTCAATTCACATAGGTAGCACATGTTTTTAAAAGACTTAGTACTTTCATTACTTTTGTGGGGGGTTAGCTTAACCGACAAACACCATGAGAGCTAGACATGGAATCCCGATATTAACCCCTATCGGATGAGGGATCCTCACTTGCCTAGAGTAAGGTCATACTTCTTAGCTTCTACATGGCTTTCCCAATAGCTACACCTATGTGGGCACATAGTTAAGGGATAAGGAGATTGCTACTAAGTAAATCATACCCTACTAACGAGGAGTACTCATCTCAAGACATACATTGGATACAACATCTCCACTCATAAAGTGTAACCAGCCCTTCTTCATATACTCTCAGTGTCAGGCATAACTCCCCACGGATTCTCAACATTTTAAACTATAGGTTAAGGATAACTAGTGAACACCACATCTCAACTCACGAAGGGTATTCATCCTCTGACCTATCTTAGAAAGCTCTTAGGTTGTAGTGAGGTTTGTATTAGACACTTCATCTCAACTCGCAAGTGTGTCCACCCCAAAACTCCCCTTTTGACTCAAATTAACATCATACATTCATATAAGAGAGTGTGTGTACATGTGAGCACACCTTGCATATAAGCATCATTTAATTCATATAAACTTCTATACATGCTTTAGACATTCATTCATCCAATCACACACTTTACATACTTCACATAATCATATACTTCATTTAGACATAATCTAGGTCAAACATACAATTTAAGCTTCACAAAACACAAAACAAGACCCATTTTCAATATCTCTTCATTTCACATATTAGACCTTCAAAACCACATTCACAATACATACTAAGTAATATCAAGTTCATCAAGTAAACACCGCCACCAAGAAGGTGGGACATACCACTCAAGAGCAATCAATAATATGAATTACACAATATAAGAAACTCACCATTTAACCAATCCATCACCTATAATCATTTTCTCAATATTTCATCATAATAAGGCCCTTAGGGCAGTAGCTAAACCAACCTAACAACACAAGAAAACAAAAGTTCATTCTCTATACAAACATGCTCATTTAACCCATTTCTTAAGCTAAAAGTTTGATATATGAATAAACATGATTTCATAAGGTTTTTGTCATCATCAATTAATGCTAGAATAAACACATTTGAATCATTAAAACACTTTTACAAGGAGAGCCATGCTTATAATCAAAGATAGAACAAAGTAGAGTTTGAAACCCTTTTTGAAATCTTTTGGAATTGACTCCTTTAATGGAAGAGTGTTCAAGAATGGATACCATACCTCAAATTCAAGACAAACCCACTGTTTTTTTTTATTAAGAACACGCCCAAACCAACCCTCCTAGCTCTTTCTGACTTCTAGCTTCCAAAGAGATTTTAGAGAGGGGAGATGGGTTTTGGGGTTTTAGGAAATGAGGTCTAAAATTAGGTCTTAGGGTTTGAAATACTTTATTATACCTAATAAACCCTAAAATAAACGTCCTAGGGTACTATAATACTTGGGGTGAATTTACCAAATACCCCAAGACTTAACAGGAAAAGACAGCTTTTGGAAAGGCTTCAATCGACGGTTCCCTACCAACGGGCCGTTTGTCAACCGACGCCCCGACGATGGGGTGTCGTTGGTTAGGACTTCAACTCTCCAACCTGCAGGCTTTCATGTCCAAACGACGGATGGGTTTCGACGGACCATCTGTCCATCAACGGTCTGTTGGTTGGGTATCGTGGTTTGAGACTTAACTCCATTTGGAGCCTGGCCATCCTTCCATGGAGGGACAATCGATGCCCTAGGTCGACGTACCATTGGTTGACCAACGGACCGTCCATAGGGTCGTCGTTTGGTCATTGTTTTGGAAACTTTGGTCCAAGTTTTGGGACCTTATCTAGGGACCCCTTGTGGCTCTTAGGTTGGGTCGTACCCAAAAGTTGAACTCCTAAACATGGTCGTCTAGGTCTTAGGAACATCTCATATAAGTTTCAAGCAAAACGAACACGTAAATCTCACTCAAACACCTCAAGATAGAAATGTACTTTCTAAGGCACACCTTCCGAACGTGATGGACGTTCTTGGTCGTTTGACCTCCAAACTTAACCAAACATCACACACTGCCTAAGAAAACTAAATTAACTTATTTTAACACAAAATAGACTCAATAAACAACCACGAAGCACAAGTTCACCTTAATTCGTTTTAGGGCATTACATTCTCCCCCACTTGGAATATCATTCGTCCTCGAATGACGCTTAAACTTTAAGAACAACAAGGAGTCACTTATCATCACATAACACATTGAAATCATGATCAAACACTCAAAATCAAAGTATCAACTAGCAAGGAGCACAAATTCACACTTTCATACACTTAGCAACATAAGCAACTTTTTACCAAACTTCACAAAGTCAAAACTCATTCTTAACCTTCTTTTATGGAGGAACTACCTTCTCCAAAATTAAACATGCTCATATACAATACTTTTACACACATTGAAACTTCAATTCAAGACAAAACAAATTTTCTCAAAATTCACAAAACTTACAGTCAACATCATTGTAACACTGTTATACATTCTTAATTTTTTCAAGAATTCATTCTTTGAGAAATTCATCAAGATGGCATGATTATATGAACTATAAAACCACATTAAACTCATTTCATAACATAAAAACAACAATCACAAAGGGTTAAGACATACCAATACCATCAAATCCGGATTAGTTATCCTTCCTAGCTCCCATCCCATAGGAAGGGTTCTTCTTGGGAGCATTAGGATCTAGGGAAGCTTGATTGACATCTTTCCATCTTGCTTTGATTCTAGGGAAGTCCCTCATCTTGTGGACTTTGCTACCACAACTAAAGCAACCATCCATTCCGTCAAGACATTTACCTGATTGTTGCTTTCCACAAGTAGGACACCTAGCCCTTTCAAAAGTATGGCCACCACCTTGAGAATGTTGGTTTGGAGCCCTATCCTTGTTTACCATGGAATAATCTTGATGATATAACCTCTTCTTAGTCTTTTGGTGACTAGAATAATCCGACCTAGCCTCTTACCCTCTTGCCTTATCTGCCTAATTTTCGATTCCTCAATTTGTTGTGCATAAACCATGAGCTTAGAAATATCCATGTCATTAAGGAGAATTGTCGTACGACACTGTTTCTCCACCAAGATAGACACTCCCATCACAAATTTGTTCATCCTAGACCTAGGGTTGGCTACCATGGTTGAGGCATACTTAGAGAGTTGGGTAAATTTGAGAAAGTACTCTTGCACACTCGTTCCCCCTTGACGAAGATTCATGAATTCCACCATCTTCTTCTCCCTCCACTATAAGGGAGAAAACCTATCTAGGAAAGCCTCGTTGAATTCCTCCCAGTCAACCGGACCTCTTTCTAAGGGTCTTTCACCCCTCCATTACTCATACCACACTTGAGCAACATCCTTAAGTTGGTAAGCGGATAACTCCGCTTTCTCCCTAGGGGTCAAACCCATAGCATCTACCACTTTGAAAATTTCATCTATGAAACCTTGTGGATACTCATCCATCTTAGTGCCATGAAAAGAAGGAGGGTTCATCCTCATGAAATCCCGAATTCTAGAAGCGGGAGTACTAGCATTTGGTTGGGGTATATCTCCTTAATTAGCTTGGACAACAAAGTGATTGTTGACGACATGAGCTTGAGTCGTCATGAGTTGGGTCAACTTCATTAGGGCATCCCTCAACTCCGCAATAGTCATACCACCCTCAACAAAAGGAGCTTGAGTGATAGGAGGCACTTGAGGCTCTTGGGGTTCCGGAGGCTTTTGAGGTTCTTGAAGAGGAACCTCCACATTCTCTTCCTCTAGGCCAACAATAGGAACTTTGTCAACACGGGGAGGGATCCTCTCATTAGCTACACCTCCCTCTACCATTATAGCGGTTGATCTCCTAGTATTCATGTCCTATAAACACAAAGAGAAGAGGTTGAGAAAAGACATCTTATAGAACTCAACTCTAAGGCACAACATTAGAATAGAGAATAAAGTGAAACTTCTAGCATCCTATAGCCTCTTGTCCATGGATGTGACGCGACTCACACCAATGGCCACGATACTACTAGATGTGGCTTGTGAGACTTTTAGACCTTAAACTATTTCCCAAAACCTTATGCTCTGATACCAAGTATGTCACGACCAAACAGCACCCCCTAAAAGCTAGGGATAACCCTCGGTTCGTGATCGGGCGTACTTGACTCTTTGGGGTCTCATACAAGCCCTTTAACTATCGTTCATTACATAAGACATGAAAAGTAGTGCGGAATTTAAAACTTTTCACGAATAATTAATTAAAGGATGTCTTTTAGAAATACTTAGAGAATCTCATCGTCACAAGCCAACTTAAAGACATGACATAATATCTTAGGGACACGACCCTTTACATTAAAAGAAATATATAATAAGTCTTTAAATAAGAAACTAAGAAAAGGACTATGCCCTCGAATATATGAGGACATACATTGTCTTGAGAGGAACTATCCCAAGCTTCACCTTCAAACCTTCAATAGCGTCCAACAACCTATACTTATAGAGTATAGAAAAGTATGGGGTTAGTACAAACAATGTACTAAGTATGACATATGCCAAATCATGCAAAAAGGGACATTTTAGTAAAATAAGCTTTCATGCCACTTAATTATATCATTCATGAATTTAGAAGCAAAACAACATAACAAACACCATTTAACACTTTGATAAGGATTTTCTATTAATTTGAATAAAGAATACACCTTAGAGTAAGTTACCCAATTTTTTTACAGTAAACTCAGTGACATTACAGTGAACTATCTTAGGGCATTACAGTAAACTATTTTTAGGACATTAGAGTGAACTAAAAGACTCCAACAATGGTGAACTTCAAAGGTGTTGCCAATGAGGAAGTGAACTTATTTCCGTAGGAGTTTCCCTAACTAAGGTTATCCTAAGACCCTACAAGGTAAGACATGAAGAAAACGTCTAAACACTTCCTTCAATACACACCAAAGCGATCCTCAAGACTATCCCTTTCGGCATTATTTACCTCGGGAGAACGAGTAACCACTCAATCACAAGACATTAGAGGAACACCCACCAAAACACCAAAGACTTCCCTTTCGAAATTCCTACTTAGTGCAATGAGTAGATGGCTTACCATACCACCACCTACCCTATGTAGTACACTCTTTTAGAATGTTTGGCACCAATTCTTCCATTTCGTAAGGTCCTACTTAGCACAAATGGATAGATAATGTCCCACACCACCACCTACCCTAAGTAGCACGTTCTTTTAGAAGACTTAGTTCATTCAATTCACAAAGGTAGCACATGTTTTAAAATACTTACTACTTTCATTACTTTTGTCGGGGGTTGACTTAATCGACAAAGACCATGAGAGCTAGACATGGAATTCCGATATTAACCCCTATCGGATGAGGGATCCTTTGCAAGGAGTAAGGACATTCTTCTTAGCTTTTACATGGCTTTAACAATAGCTACACCTATGTGCTCACATAGTTAAGGGATAAGGAGATTTCTACTAAGTAACTCATTTTATACTAACGAGGAGTACTCATCTCAAGAGGTACATTGGATACAACATCTCAACTCACGAAGAGTAACCACCCCTTCTTCATATCCTCTCGGTGCTAGGCATAACTCCCCATGGATTGTCAACATTTTAAACTATAGGTTAAGGATAACTAGTGAACACCACATCTAAACTCACGATGGGTATTCATCCTCCGACCTATCTTAGAAATATCTTTGGATGTAGTGAGGTTGCTAGTAGACACTTCATCTCAACTCACAAAGAGTGTCCACCTGAAAACTCCCCTTTTGACTCAACTTAACATCATACATTCATATCAGAGTGTGTGTGTACATGTGAGCACACCTTGCATATAAGCATCATTTCATTCATGTAAACTTCTATACATTCTTTAGACCTTCATTCATCACAAAACACTATACAAGACCCATTTTAAATATCTCTTCATTTAACATATTAGACCTTCAAAACCACATTCACAATACATACTAAGTAATATCAAGTTCATCAAGTAAACACCGCCACCAAGAAGGTGGACCATATCACTCAAGAGCAATCTATAATAAGAATTACACAATATAAACAACTCACCATTTAACCAAGCCATCATCACCTATAATAATTTTCTCAATATTTCATCATAATAAGTCCCTTAAGGCAGTAGCTAAACCAGCATAACAACACAAGAAAACCAAAGTTCATTCTCTACACAAACATGCTCATTTAACCCATTTCTTAAGTTATAAGTTTGAGATATGCATAAACATAAGTTCATAAGGTTTTTGACATTAAAATCATCAATTAATTCTAGAATAAACACATTTGAATTATTAAAACACTTTTACAAGAAGACCCATGCATAGAATCAGAGATAGAAGAAAGTAGAGTTTGAAACCCTTTTTGAAATTTTTTGGAATTGACTCCTTGATTGGTAGAGTGTTCAAGGATGGATACCATACCTAAAATGCAAGACAAACTCAATGATTTTTGATGAAGAACACGCCCGAACCAGCCCTCCTAACTCTTCTTGAGTTCTATCTTCCAAAGAGACTTGGAAGAGAATTCTAAGGGAGAGGGGTTTTGGGGTTTTTGGAAATGAGGTCTAAAATTAGGTCTTAGGGTTTGAAATACTTTAACATACCTAATAAACCCTAAAATAAACGTCCAAGGGTCCTAAAAGACTTGGGTTGAATTTCACAAACACCCCAAGACTTAACAGGAAAAGACATCTTTTGGACAGTGCTCAATGGACGATTCCCTACCGACGGGCCGTTTGCCAACCGACGCCCCGGCGATGGTTTTTCGTTGGTTGGGACTGCAACTCTCAAACATGCAGGGTTTCATGTCCAAACGACGGATGGGGACCGACGAACTGTCTCTCCATCAACGGTTTGTTGGTTGGGTCTCGTGGTTTGAGACTTAGCTCCATTTGGAGCCTGGCCATACTGCCTTGCAGGGCCAATCGACGACCTAGGTCGACATAAGATTGGTTGACCAACGGACAATCCTTTGCATCATCGTTTGGTCACTGTTTTGGCAGCTTTGGTCCAAGTCATGGGCCCTTATCTAGGGCCCCCTTGTGGCTCCTACGTGGGGTCGTACCCAAATGTTAAACCCCTAAACATGGTCGTCTAGGTCTTAGGAACATCTCATACAAGTTTCAAGCAAAACCTACACGTAAAACTAAGTCAAACACCTCAAGACACAAATGTACTTTCTAAGGCACACCTTCCGAACGTCATGGACGTTCTTGGTCGTTTGACCTCCAAACTTAACAAAACTTCACACACTGCCTAAGAAAACTAAAGTAACTTATTTTAACACAAAATTAACTCAAGAAATGACCACGAATCTCTAGTACACCTTAGTTCCTTTTAGGGCGTTACACGTGACTTGGTGAGACTTTTTGATTCATAAGACTATTTTCATATCCTATGCTCTGAGACCAAGCTTGTCACATCCCGAGAGCATACTGATACGCTCAAATTACACCTCCCTAAAAAAGTATAAGCAGTCGTATCAAGTATAGAACCAAACTATTAGGTTGGGGTCGATTCCACAAGGAAAATGGTTTAGACTTAACTTTAATGTACTATTACTTCTATTTAGTCAAGTCCTTTCCGAAAATAGGTAATTAAATGGTGTGTGTGTGGGGGGGGGGTATTTTGAAACAAAAGTCTTGTAATATATCTTACTAAAACAAGTAACATATTTAAATCTTTAGTGTTTATCAAGTTGTGATAGAAATTACGGTGTAAGTGTTCCCCATTGGTTCATAACATCGTATTCCTAGCTATAACAATTCTTCCCTAGTGTTTTGCATGCAAAGTTATATGTTAGGTATCTCTAAATCCTTTGTCCGGCATTTAGAGAATTTCACCCCGTACCTTGGTCGGGCTACGTGTGTCAAATTTACTAATCCTTACATGTACTTCATATTAAGCATCATATTCGATGTGTGGCTTAGTTATTACTTCGCACCAATCGAGACTAGTCTATTAGATAGTATCCCACTAAATCTATGTTGACAATTCTTTTCCAATTAACTACCTACTTGGTCCAGCAAGTAGCAATAAGGAGAGTTCTAACGCGTGCACTCGTTAGAAGGATTTCTAAGCGAAAGATTTAATAATGCATGCAATAACCTATTTGAGAATTGTTGTTAGGCTTGGTTTACTTTGTTAATCACTCATTGTTCCCACAAACCTATTTGTGGATTTTGTTACCCATGCATAGAAGAACACAATTCATAGTTGTTAAACAATAAAGAATGAACTTACTTTCACCAATTTTAAGAAAATCCAGAAATTATACTTGAAACAATATGAAATCACTTGAAAACCAAATCCAGAAATTTGAATTTTTGCTAAAGTTTGCAAAATCCAATCTCCAATAACAAACTAAGACTAGTAGTAATAGAATCCAACCCCAAAAATGCGGTTTTACACCCTATTTATAATAAATATTGTCCTAATTAAAAGGAATTCAAATAAGGAAAGTTGTACAAAAGGCTTAAATCGACACCCCACACAGACGTTCGTGCCGACTGCCTCCGTAAGTCTAGACTTAACATCTTTTTCATCCTTTAACTGGCATCTTCTCTAATTCAATCGGCGGACCAACAACATGGTCCGTCGATGCCTTTTGTCGTTCCATACTTAGACTTTCTTCAATTTTGGGTAATAGGACTATCTCGGATCTTATTGACGATTTAACAGGAAGGACCGTCGATCCTTCCGTAGCCCCACACTTGGTCAGATTTCCCCGAGTTTTTCTAGATTCCTAAACTTTTGGTCGACAGTTAACATTTATGGTCCATCGATGGAACGACGGACCGTCGATGGTCTTCGTGGGCTACCTCTGCACTAAATCTTAGTTGCATTCTGCATTTTGGTTTTGGACACCTTTACTGCAAAACAAAAATAAAAACACGTTAAAACTAATACAAAAAAAAATCTAGACACACACAAATCTTAAGGAAAAAGCATTAAATGTACCGTGAAACCACGGTACATCAACACCCTCAACTTAAATTCGTTGTTTATCCTCAAGAGACGAACTATGACTCAACACAACACTTTGTACAAAAGTATCCTCTTTTAAGCTTCTGCAATAACATGGCTATCAATCCCAACCTCTTCTTTGCTTTAGTGCATGATTCTACTCTTAGAATTGATTAGCTCACTCATCTGAATCTGACCATGACAATTCACCATGTACCGACACCTCTACTCTTTTGCCTCTTTCTAAAGTACCAACTTTCCGATAATGCAACAAGTGCCCTTACTTCAAAGGAAATCCTCCTTTTTCACACAATTATTTTGACTTTGGGTAAAGGATAATTATTCAACACTCATGCTCAAAACAAATTTAGACCTAGTTAGTACTTGTCGCCATAGGCTTTCCCTTATTTTCACTGTTTAAGTTCACCACATTAGACTCTAGGATCATAATAGGACTTTCATGGCTTGTAACATAGGCTCAGGGTAAGGTATGGTACATATGGGTACAATTTAGTGACTTTTTGACCTCCTTTACGTGTAAGCGTCCTACCTCTTCCATTACCTCCTAGGCCCTACTTTTCTTTTCTTTAATCTTTGCCTTGCTTTCTCTTTTGTTCTTTGTGGAAGTGACTCTTACTTCTTTTTTTTCAACTCTTTTTCTCTCTTTACGATTTTGATTACTTTTTTTTATTTGATAATTTGGAATGAATCACTTCTCTTGATCACTTTTTCTTTTCTTTTCAACATTAATCTTTTCATACCCACTTTTTGGGTCGTCACTCATAATAATAACCCTCAACTTATGGCTTTGCCATGTGTCGAGGTACACATTACCCAAGGTTGGGTAAGTTCTAGAACGAGGTCAGTTTCTGCATTAGCCACCCTCAACTTATGCTTTTGACCTAAGTTGAGGTGCACATGTCCAAGGAGGGACCAGAGCCAACACATTATACCCAGGGAAGGTGAGTTGGTGAATAAAAGAAAGGTCTATTATAGGTTCATAATATTGGGATCAAAAAGGGATAACAATTTCATTTGGTCCACTTTACATTAAGCTAGATGTTTTCTAATTTGAACAAGGGCCTATGAAACTTTCTTAGTGTTCTAACATAGATTCCTTCTGCTGGACTAACCGGGCAAGTTCTAGCTAGGTACCAACAGTGGAACAATCAAACTTGCTCACACTCTCTTAACACCTCGTTACCCTATCAAATTGTCGGGCACCTAGTTTGAGTGGTAGATTGAGGGTCATGCAGTGGGTGCATCTCTGTGTCATGATTATAGCCAACACATTCAACTTCTTTATACCTATTCATGCAAGCATATTATTGGAATGGGATATCATTCATGCTTAGCTATCATGCTTCATATTTCACTTTCATACTTTGTACAAGTTTCGACATGCCAGTTTAACAGTTAAGTAATCAATCTTTTGGGGCAAAAGAACACATGCAAGAAAAACCCTATGAGAGGATCATGAGTTGGGCTACTTAGACTTCACCCTAACACTCACTTACCATTTACCCCACCCCCAATATATTTTTTTGCAATTGTCCCCAATGCCTAAGAAATATAAAGACTGGTGGTAGATGAAGCAAATCTTAGGCGCAAAGAGTCGATGATTAGCAAGCAGGCGGGTCCGGTTTCCCTGAACCCGCAACGTGAGTAGTTGGGTCACCCACAATGGTGCCCTCAGCAATATCCGCACCCTCATTAGTGCTCCTCTCAAAGCCTTGAGTCTAGAACTAGATGCCCTAGCAGCCAACTCTCGAGCCCTCGTCTAACGGGTCTCCTCATCAATAAAACAGGATCTCCTCGCAGCCTCAAGGTCCGTCTGCTCCTTCATCATTGCACGAGCATCCTTTCCCTCAGTGGTGAGGCTGGAACATTGACTTTGGCACGCTCACGTGGCTCAGGCGGCGGTGCAATGAGGGCAATGAATAGTTCAACAAGCATTGTGTCCTCTGCTAGCTCAATGGGTGCAGTCTCAGGCTCAAGTCCCCTCATCTCCAGAAACTATCAACATCAACCCGGAAACTCGCCACAACCTCTTGAACAGTAGTCAATTCAACGGTGGGGGCTAGGCGTGCAAGACCCCGCAACTCAAAAGAATCAAGGCACTAATTAACCGCCTGAATCTTCTGCTCAATCTGCTGGTCCACCCTCTTCTCAATTAGGTCCTCAGCCTCAGTAATGGATGTTAGGACCCGAATTCTGGAATCCAAACCGCGATCGGCGTCGTTAACCTCTAAGAGGTCGCAAACAAGCCTCTTCTTAGCCTTTATCACAATCATACAGTTAAATTTGCGGAAAATTTAAAACTTTTTAATTATTTAACAATGTATACATAGACTTCATATAGTATTGCATAAGAGTGATATTCTAATCGCTCAAACTCAACAACCATCTATCAATAGATTAAACAAATGAAATAAATGATAATAATAATAATAATAGTTAACAAATTGGCCTTATTACAACGCTTTGAATAAATACTTGAAGGGAAACGCTAGGGACAGTAGTCACTAGCTAAATCTAATGTACTAAGCTAGAATAATAAAACGTATCATCCTCGAACTCAAGAGGACCTACCAAAGTTTGGAGATCGCTATTCCAAACCGCTTCGTCGAACTTCAATCTTCTTGAGAAGCTTCGTCTATAAAAATAGTAAAAATATATGGGGTTAGTACACACATGTACTAAGTATGGGTGTATGCGCATAACACATAACGGACTATGTATGAACAAGGAAAGATCTTCCTAAACAACATGTCAATCACGGTCAGAACGTTACTTCTTGCTTAAATCGTTAATCTTGATTTATGATATGTATATGACACGTTCTCATGCAATTAAGACACCCAACTCATTTTCTGTATGAACATAGGACCTTGGAATCATTAACATAATTTTAGAACAACTTAAATAACGTTTATAATTTTGATCACCAGGCCGAGAGTTGCCTTATCCATACTTAGATTATTTCTCAGTCTTTTCTATCTTATGTTGTGTAGTCCAATGATCTCCTTTGATATTATGTTTTACTTACAAGTTCAATGATTCATTGTAGTCCCATAACTACAATGAATCGAGTACGCAACTCAAGACTAAGGAAATGCTTTGGCTACCCTACTTATGAGTTAGATTTCTCATTCTTCTTTGATTGGTGCTGAATGTGTTTATAAGCTATCTTTAGTAGCTATGCCCATAAATTTCTTGTTAGGGTAAATATTTCATTCTTAAATTTGGGTATGAATGTTTTATAAGCCAATCTTTATTGGATATTCCCCTTCTTTGATTATTAACCCTAGATATATACCTTGAGTTATCTATTCATACTTCAATATTGACTAAAGCCACTAACTTGTTGTTTCTATCAAACACTAGTGATTAATGTTCTTTAAGCTCTTACTTTATTTAGTTCACTATGAACTTATGATTCTACTTCTTTGCTCGGTTGCTTACTTTGAGCATGCTACTTTATTCTTTCTTACTCTCTTAAAGAGTTCTCTTAGCATTAACAAAAGTACATCATACGAGCTACATGAAATTCAGTGTCTCGCCCACACCGAAAAGAGGTGATTCACCAATTAAGGTGAACCAAGCTCTGTGTCTTCCCCATACCGAAAAAGGAGATTCACCGGCTAAGGTGAATCGAGTCGATGTCTTCCTCACACCGTAAGAGGGGTTCACGGCTGTAGTGAACCAGATGCTTGTCCTGAGCTAAAAGAGGTGGAATCACCGGCCAAAGTGAAACCTACTACTAGCATTCTTGGGTGAAGGCTTCCACCCGCTAGTACCCCTATGTTGGCTAGACATAGTTCTAAGACTAGGAGACGTTCTGAGACCCTAGTCCACCGGGGTGGTGATCTCGTCTCATGAGACTTACATGTGCTGGCACAAGCTCATTACTAGTCTATCGGTGCTAAGCTCAGATTTTTATCTTCTTATCTTTTAGAGTTTACTCACACATTATAGAAGCTTGCTTCTAGTTATGATGTTTACTTACTCTATGGATGACTGGTCATCCCTATCTTTACTTTATGATTTTGATCTTGAAACTTTACTTTATCATTATGGTGCGAGTGAGACTTGTCTCACGGACTCTACCACCTTCGTATGTGAGTATTATTGACATGACGATTAAGTGTTCTTGAGACTCGTCTCACTTCTTTCTAACACTCTATATTAGGTCAATTTCATAACTTAACTCTTAGTTACTTATTTACTCACCTTAACTTGTTCACGTCACTTACTAACCTTCTATCATTCTTTATGATGGTTATTGATTCTTTGTAAGATGTTATGGCGTTCACAAGCTCATGTGGATAGGGTATGTTAGGACTTCTCCCATAGATTGTCATACCCTATGTTATGAGTTTATTAAATTGAGATTGGGATAACTTTTTAAAGTAATATGATTAGACATAGTCTTGTTAGCCAATTTGTTGGCATCATTCACAATTTCATCAGTTACTTGTCATAATATTATCACAAGCCAATTCAATCATTCAAAAATACAATGTAGTAATCTAACATGTTAAACAAATCAAATTTTAACCTTTTATTAACATATAAAACAATTCAAAGAATAACTCATAACAAGCTCATATTCTCGATCACAAATAGGTATTATAACATTCAACGTTCATGTAATCAACACCCTAAGTATACGGATCTAATATGTATATTTAACTCGACATATAAATCACTAAGCATACACATAATGATCAGTTAATACCACATACAATGAGAATTACACTAGAAGTACAACAAGAATCGAAAATTGGGAGAACTAGGGAGATGAACATGTGATTCTTTGGGAACAACCCTAGTTTTGATATTCTTGAAGTAAAAACGTTTGAAAAGCCTCTTGGAGAAAGAATTCTATGCGAGAAAACTCATACCTTGCTGTAGAATTGAATCTACGAGGATCACTACAAATTTTGCACGAAAAATCTTGAAAATATCCTTGCTAATCGTCTAGGGTTCGGTCACGGTCTTCTCTTGTTCTTACGTTGGGCGTTAATGGTGGTCAATTTAGGTCTAAAAATTTTAAGAACTGATTGCTAACTAAATCAACTTATATTATATACTTAACTAGTATAGCTTAGGTAGCTAATTACCAAAACGCCCTTCCTAGATTGACTAGAATTAGAGAAATTCTTTAACTTAACCGATTTTTGGGTCTTTCCTTGGGATTTCAGTTTTGTCTAATTATATTAATTAATTAAGTTGCTAAATTAATTAATTAGGTAACCTAGTATAATTATTAAAGTACCCCTAAGTTGTTAGGACCATAACAAACCTTTTGGACAATCCTAGGTTAGGTACTAGGTTGTCTCTTTCTTGTCTTAACCAAAATCTTGAAATTTCCTTAGTAGTTTCGGTTTTAGACTTTTAAATTAATTAAGTTTCTAAATTAAAAAAATAGGTAACCTAGGGTAATTACAAAAGTACCCCTAAGTTTTTAGGACCATAACCAACCTTTTGGACAATCCTAGGTTAGGTACTACGTTGTCCCTAAGTTAGTTAGGTTAGTTAGGTGTCACCCGACAAGGTCCTAGGTTGTCTGGTCCCATGGCTGGTCGTTCTTGGTTGGTCCTAGGTTAGTTAGTTAGGGTCTAGGACAGGTTAGGAATACTGATCCCATGCGTTGGACCCGCATGCGCGCTGTCCCCCAACCACCCTAATCGAATCGGTTAGGGTGGTCCCCTTGGCCGTTTTGCACATGTGTTTGCACATGTGCTTGCCCATGTGCTGCTTGCACTTTCCTAACTTACTCTTCTGGAAGGTTCATTTGGAATGTTTACTTATTTTCCCAAGGATCCTCACTATATTTTGGGCACTGCTTAATCTACATGATCATTTTAAATAGTTATGTACTAGGGTACTAGGCTTGACACTTGGATGCCTAATACCTTACGCGTTACGTTGTGGATCTATATGTACAAATTGAGAATCAATGTTATTAGCTTAGGGTCTTCATTGCAGGTAAAATTTCTAAACAAGCTTGGAATATATTTTTCTTATTTAGGTATTATATAGAAATTGGCTAATACCTCTTAGCCAATTTTCTATACTATGCCTAGTATTTTTCAATATTGGGCATTGGGATGCCTATTACTTGATGAGAATGTATATTGGGCCATATATGAAGAATATAGTTATTTTAAGTACTTGTGTATACATAGAAATTGGCTAACACCCCTTAGCCAATATTCTATAATATGCCCAATATTTCTCAATATTGGACATTGGGATGTCTATGTAGCCCAATACGCATTCTAACGGACTTACTGGGCTCTTCACTAGACATGTAATTTCCGGAATGTTACATTATCCCCCCCCATAGGAAAATTCATCGCCGAATGACACTTCTTATCGTTTTAAGCAAAAGAGGGTATTTTTCGGAAATCACATTAGCATACTAGAACTTTATCTTCGTGAATGTCTGATTCTCAAATTACTCTGAATGATGCACATAATCTAAGCTTATCTGAAGCTTATTATTTAAGATCTAGGAACTTCCTTCTCAATATTACTTTAACTTAATAAACATCACACTCATGCAACACATAATCACGTAAAAACTATGCAAAAACAGCAACATGAAAGCAAGCATGAACTCATATAAACTCATATAGTGCAAGTATAAAACACACAGTTATGGACTTAGAACACCAAAAACCGCCTAATGCACTAAAATTAAGAGTTTTATTAACGGAATCGGTCTTAGAAGGAGTTTGTCTGACTTTAAGAACTGAACAAGTGAGGGTAACGGAATCTCATATCGGCCTCGGCCTCCCTCAACGAGGTGGTTCCCCCATAATACCTTTACGGTGGAGACCTCCTTGTTCCTCAACCGTTTCACTTGGCGATCTAAAATTTCAACGGGTATCTCTTTGTAAGAAAGGTTCTCCTCGACCCTTAACCCCTTAGATAACTTCTTGTTGACTTTAAGCTTGGAAACTATTTGGCTTTGTTGTATTTGAACCACGTTCTTCCCATTTAAACTCTAACTCATTGGGAAACTGAAAACTTAATACCCTACTCGACAGTCTATGGTAGCATAGAATTTATGGATCCAATCCGTACCAAAAATTATATCAAAATCAAGCATGGTTAATTCTATTAGATAAGCATGAGTAACTTTATTGGGAACATTTATTGGCAATTCTATGTACCTTTTCGGCCATAACATTGTCCCCCATGGGAGTATTAACTAAAAATGGCTCATACAGAATCTTAGGAACCAAGTCAATTTTACTGGCTACTAATGGACTAACAAAAGACAAGGTAGATCCCGGATCCAATAATGCATGATTAGGAAAATAATAGACAAGCAAGTTACTAGTAACCACATCCGCGCACTTCTCTCGTTCCTCTCTTCATTTTAACGCATAGAATCGGATTCTTCTAGGAGGTTCGGCTGCTGCATTGGGATTCGTCTGAGGCTGAGCATCTGCCTTGGCCGAATTCCTCACGTTTGGGCAGTCCCTAACCACGTGACCACTCTTACCGCAACCATAGCATCCATTAAAACCTACCATGCACTCACCTCAATGCGCACGGCCACACTTACCATACAATTTTCAGTTATTCTGGCCATTTTTATCATTGCCATCCTTGTCATTAGTTTTTATTAGAAATACTAGGATTACTTGAGTGCTTGTGCCCTTTCTTGAACTTGGGCTCATCCCGAACTCCGAATGAACTATTACCATTGCTCGAACCGGAATGATCCGAGGGCCTAGACTTTTTGCTCTCTCGGTTTCTCTTTCTACGACGGCTTTCCTCAACTTGTTGTGAATGGACCATCAACCTACCAAGGTCCATGTTATCGTGCAACATCACTGCCCGACATTCCTCTTCTAAATCCTCCAACACACCAGTCACAAACCTAATCGTCTCATCCCTGCTATTGGCCACAAGAGAAGAAGCATATTTGGAAAGATTAACAAACTTCAAAGAGTGTACCCTAACCGACATACCTCCTTGTCATAAGTTGATGAATTCCTTGACCTTAGACTCTCTCTGTTATCTGGGAAAGAATCTCTCCAGGAATGCAGTTTTGAAAACGTCCCAAGTGATGAGGACTTCCTAGGTATTTGACTATCTCCACACATCCTGTGCTACACTTGAGCCACATCTTTGAGTTGGTAAGCAACTAACTCAGCCTTTTCTTCTTCATTAACCCCCATGTCACATAAAATATTATAAACCTCATCCACAAACTCTTGATGATCCTCATTAGTCTTGGACCCATAGTAGACTGGAGGATTCATCCTAGTAAAATCCCTCAACCTACTAGCCATAGTTCTAACAAGCGGATATTCTCTGGTATCAACTTCTCTAGTGGCTTGGGACTTAATGGTCTGTGCTTGCACAGTAATGGCTAGGGCCATCTGAAGGAGTGCCGCCCTAACTTCTTCACCCATCATCCCTACCAAGATGGCGGGCACTTGTGCTTCACCGGCTGGGGCTTGAGGAGGAGCTTGATTGCCTCCAGCAGCGGCTTCTTCGACTCTTCTGTTGGCGTTTCTTCTTTTGTTCATTTTCTATACGTATACACAAGAAGGGAGTTAGATACTTAGAATGACACAAAATGTCAAAGCTCTAGATCGTATGATAAATATTAGAAGAAGGGAAGATTCTTAACATCACACAGTCTCTAAATCATGATTGTGGTGCACTTCACAACCATAAGTTAGAAACTACGCAATGTGGTTGTGTTGAGCTTTAGATCCTAGGTAATTTAACCTAATGCCCTGATACCAAGTTTGTCACGACCCTGATTATGGAATCCGAACCGCGACCGGCGTCGTTAACGTCTCAGAGGTCATAGACAAGCCTCTTCTTAGCTTTCATCACAATCAAACAGTTAAATTTGCGGAAAATTTAAAACTTTTTAATTTCTTAACGAAGTATACATAGAATTCATATAGTATTGCATAAGAGTGATATTCTAATAGCTCAAACTCAACAACTATCTATCATTAGATTAAACAAATGAAATAAATAATAGTAATATTAATAATAATAGTTCGCCAATTGGCCTTATTAAAACGCTTTGAATAAATACTTGAAGGGAAACGCTAGGGACAGTAGTCACTAGGTAAATCTAATGTACTAAGGTAGAATAATAAAATGTAGCATCCTCGAACTCAAGAGGACCTACAAAAGTCTGGAAATCGCTATTCCAAACCGCTTCATTGAACATCAATCTTCTTAAGAACCTGCGTCTATAAAAATAGTAAAAATATATGGCGTTAGTACACACTTGTACTAAGTATCGGTGTATGCACATAACACATAAGGGACTATGCATGAACAAGGAAAGCTCTTCCCAAACAACATGTCAATCACGGTCAGAACGTTACTTCTTGCTTAAATCGTTAATCTTGATTTATGATATGTATATGACACTTTCTCATGCAATTATGACACACAACTCGTTTTCTATATGAGCATAAGACCTTGGAATTATGAACAGAATTTTAGAACAACTTAAACAACTTTTATAATTTTTGATCACTAGGCCGAGAGTTGCCTTATCCATACTTTCAGTATTTTCTATCTTTTTTTGTGTAGTCCAATGATCTCCTTTGATCTTATGTTTTACTTACAAGTGCAATGATTCAATGTAGTTCCATACCTACAATATATCGAGTACGCAACTCACAAGACTAAGGAAATGATTTGGCTACCCTACTTATGAGTTAGATTTCTCATCCTTCTTTGATTGGTTCTGAATTCATTTATAAGCCAATCTTGAGTAGCTATGACCATAAATTTGTTGTTAGGGTAAATATTTCATTCTTAAATTTGGGTATGAATGTTTTATAAGCCAATCTTTATTGGCTATGCCCCTTCTTTGATTATTAACCCTAGATATATAGCTTGAGGTATCTATTCATACTTCAATATTGACTCAAGCCACTAACTTGTTATTTCTATCAAACACTAGTGATTAATGTTCTTTAAGCTCTTACTTTACTAAGTTCACTATGTACTTATGATTCTACTTCTTTGCTCGGTTGCTTACTTTAAACATGCTACTTTATTATTTCTTACTCTCTTAAAGAATTCTCTTAGCATTAACGGAAGTAGATCATGTGATCTACATGAAATCAGTGTCTCCCCCACACCCAAAATGGGTGATTCACCGATTAAGGTGAACCAAGCTCTATGTATTTCCCACACCGAAAAGGGAGATTCACCAGCTAAGGTGAACCGAGTCGATGTCTTCCCCACATCGTAAGGGGGGTTCACGGCTGTAGTGAACCGGATGCTTGTCCTGAGCTATAGCCGACATAGATCATGTGAGCTAAACATAAAATCCGGTGTCTCCCCCACACCTAAATGAGGTGGAATCACTGGCCAAAGTGAAACCTACTGCTAGCATTCTTGGGTGAAGGCTTCCACCCGCTAGTACCCCTATGTTGGCTAGACATAGTTCTAAGACTAGGATACGTTCTGCGTCCCTAGTCCACCGGGGTGGTGATCTTGTCTCATGAGACTTACATGTGCTGGCACAAGCTCATTACTAGTCTATCGGTGCTAGGCTCAGATTTTTATCTTCTTATCTTTTAGAGTTTACTCACACATTATGGAAGCTTGCTTCTAGTTATGAGGTTTACTTACTTTATAGATGACTGGTCATCCCTATCTTTACTTGATGATTATGATCTTGAGACTTTACTTTATCATCATGGTGCGAGTGAGACTTGTCTCACGGACTCTAGCACCTTCTTATGTGAGTATTATTGACATGACAATTAAGTGTTCTTGTGACTCGTCTCACTTCTTTGTAACACTCTATATTAGGTCAATTTCATAACTTAACTCTTAGTTACTTCTTTACTCACCTTAACTTGTTCACGTCACTTACTAACCCTATATCATTCTTTATGATGGTTGTTGATTCTTTGTAAGATGTTATGGCGTTCACAAGTTCGTGTGGATAAGGTATTTTGGGACTTGTCCCATTGATTTGCATACCCTATGTTATGAGTTTATTGAATTCAGATTGGGATAACTTTTTAAAGTAATATGATTAGACATAGTCTTGTTAGCCAATTTGTTGGCATCATTCACAATTTCATCAGTTACTTGTCATAATATTATCAAAAGCCAATTCATTCATTCATGAATACAATGTAGTAATCTAACATGTCAAACAAGTCAACTTTTAATCTTTGATTAACATATAAAACAATTCAAAGAATAACTCATAACAAGCTCATATTCTCGATCACAAATAGGTATTATAACATTCAACGTTGATGTAATTAACACCCTAAGTATACGGATCTAACATGTATATTTCACTCGACATATAAATAACTAAACATACACATAATGATCAGTTAATACCACATACAATGAACAATGCATTGAGAATTACACTAGAAGTACTACAAGAATTAGTAATCGGGAGAATTAGGGAGATGAACATGCAATTTGTTGGGAACAACCCTAGTTTTGATATTATTGAAGTAAAAACATTTGAAAAGCCTCTTGGAGAAAGAATTCTATGAGAGAAAACTGATACCTTGCTGTAGAATTGAATCTACGAGGATCACTACAAATTTTGCACGAAAAATCTTGAAAACATCCTTGCTAATCGTCTAGGGTTCGGTCACGGTCTTCTCTTGTTCTTACGTTGGGCGTTAATGGTGGTCAATTTAGGTCTAAATCTTTTAAGAACTGATTGCTAACTAAATCAACTTAGATTATATACTTAACTAATATAGCTTAGGTAGCTAATTACCAAAACGCCCTTCCTAGATTGACTAGAATTAGAGAACTTCTTTGACTTAACGGATTTTTGGGTCTTTCCTTGGGATTTTTGTTTTGTCTTAATTATATTAATTAATTAAGTTGCTATATTAATTAATTAGGTAACCTAGGGTAATTACTAAAGTACCCCTAAGTTGTTAGGACCATAACCATTTTTTTGGAAAATCCTAGGTTAGGTACTAGGTTGTTTCTTTCTTGTCTTAACCAAAATCTGGAAATGTCCTTAGTAGTTTCGCTTTTAGCCTATTAAATTGATTAATTAAGTTGCTAAATTAATTAATTAGGTAACCTAGGGTAATTACTAATGTACCCCTAAGTTGTTAGGACCATAACCAACCTTCTGGACAATCCTAGGTTAGGTACTAGGTTGTACCTAAGTTAGTTAGGTTAGTTAGGTGTAACCCGACAAGGTCCTAGGTTGTCGGGTCCCTTGGCTGGTCGTTCTTGGTTGGTCTTGTAATACCTCGAAAATAGGTTAGGTGCTCTAGAGTCTAAAATGTTGGTCTTGGTGTTCTAATGTCCTAAATATGCCTTAAATATAGTATATAGACAGTAGCTAAAATATTAGAGGTGTTAGAAGTCAAACGTCAAGGGATGACTAAGACGTTTGACGACTAAGTCACCAAAATGTCTAAAATATGGTTATATGTGTTTATGTGTGTTTCATGGTGTTTTAAGGTTCTTAATGGATTTAATATATCATGAATAGGCAGTGTTTAAAGTTTCGTGAAGTTTGGAGGTCAAACGACCAAGAACGTACAAGGCGTTTGAAAGATATGCCTTTAGTCGACCTTGTACATCTAGGCGAGTTTCGTTGAGTTTTATGTGTTTTTTTTGGATGTATTTCATGTGAGAGGTGTTAAACTTATAGAAGATCGTATTTGGGTTGGAAACATCCGGGAAATTATCCCCAAGGACCATCAAAGGGTCCTTGAAGAAGAACCCAAAATCAGTGTGCAGGCTGTCCCAGGCAGCCTTGGCGACGGAGCAGTCAATAGCCAGTCGTGGCTGTGAAGCCCCGTCACAGGGTTTCGTCGTGGGGGCCTTAGGCAAGGGTGAAGATTGGAACCTTGGAAAGCTACTGTAGCCACCAATGGAGGGCTGCGACGCCCCATTGTGGCCGTGACGCCCCGTCAAGGGCAGGCGTCGCAAGTACCTGTTCCTGCGCGCAGAGCTGCTGCCAATTAAGGGGTGAATTGGTAAATTCACCCCACTTCTAAATTAAGTGTTGGACGGTTATTTTAGGGTCTTATGGGTATTTTAATTAACTATATAAGTAGTTAAAAACCTAGAGACTTCATTCTTCCAAATTGAAAACCCAAAACACTTAGAAAATATCTGAAACCTCCATTGAAGACCCTATTGAAGAGGCAGCTTGGTGAGTTTTTGTTTCGAAATTCTTAATCAAAGTGAAGAATTATAATCCTTGAGGTATGCCTTTTGATCCTTGAAACTTATTTTGTCAAGGAGCCCAATCCTCAAGATGTTTTTCAAAGTTTTCTAAAGTGAATTGTCCAATTTCGGGATTCTACCATGGGTTCTTGCATAAATGATTTCTAAACATTGAATTATGATCTAATTGATATTGTATTGATGATTTTAACATAAATTACCTATGAACCCATGTACATTGATGAACCCTAGTTTTGACTACTTATTGGGTTACTTGATATTAAGCTAATATTGATGAATTATTGTGTAGTTTCTTATGGGCTTTATAATGATATAAGAACTGTATTCTATTGATATCTAATTTATCTTAGATTGTTAAACCTAGATTGGATTGATTTATATTCATTGAGTTTTATGGTTATTACTTTGAATTATTGTTCATGGCCATAGGTAAGGGCCTTGTCATGTTGAATTGGTTGATTTGGCATTGAATTGAAGTTTGGATGAGGGGATGAAGGTATGCTGCCCCATTTTCTTTAATTTGATATTAATTATACTTTGATTCTATTGTGCTTGGTATGGTCCACTTATGGTGGCGGTGTTATGTTTTTTACTTGCAATTGGCGTGGCCTTGTCGGCGTTACTTTATGCAATATTATGAGCATGGCTTGACTGGAAATTACTAGAAGTTATGTGGCTATTTGTGTAGTTTGATTATGTGGAGAATGAAATTACCTATCTACATGTGAAGTTATATAGTCATGTATGTATTCTTCTAGTTATGTTGCCTTAGTGATCATGTTAGACTTTGACTTGACATTATGAGAGTAGTGTTAGGTTAAGTCTTGGTTATTCCTACTTGACTTTATGAGTCTATGTGGAGTATATTAATGATGTTATGATGATATATAAGGTGACTTGAAGATGTTAGGCTGTTTTAAAGGTGTTTCTAGAATGACTTGTATTATGTGTTAAAAGTGAAGTATGTGATGTCTTGTCTTGGTTGACTTGTATCTCTTGCTTGGTGTATATAGGATTATGGATATGTGATGTCTTGATTTAGGGTGTTATAACTCTTAGTCTTGAATGTATGAATGACATGTGACTTTAAATGATGTTATGAGACTCTCTTATGTGCAAACCTTGACTTGAAGGGAAGGTTAAGATGGATTAAAGTGTAAACCGTAATGGTATCCTTCAAAGTAAAGGAATGTTGGATTAAGGTTATTTGGCTGGAACGACATCATATTAACACTTAGGAAAGTCATCATGATCTTCTTATCGCCATTGTGAGGTAGCCCTAGTGGACCTTCCTTGGTAGGGTAAATGTAATTGGGTTATGAACTAGATATGGAACTCTTTTATGTAAACCTAATGTATAAAATACTCTATGAGAAAGAAGGCTAGCAACGAGTGAGTATGGCAAGGGAAGTAGTTCTAGTTAAGTATGAGACTAGAATACAATGAAGCCCTTCATATTCCTTAACCATGTGCCTACATGGGATGTGTCCAAGTTCTACCATTGGCAAGTAGAACAACCTCATCGGAGTAGGATTGAACTCTGGATTCCATGTCTTGATACCATGGTCTATGTCGGTTGTTTCCTATTCTCATCATGTGGAATACCTATTAGCATTAGATAAGTTTATGAGGTTTAGGTGGTGGTATGGGACGCTATCTAGACATTGCACAATAGGCTTTGAAGGTGTTATGTGGAATTTCCTAGGTCTTGTCGAAGACCATTATGTGAGTGTCTTATGTGATGCATTATGTGAGTGTCTTATGTGATGTATGAGTCTTAATGAACTAATGAACTAATGACCTATGTTAGTTACTATGTAAATGAATGAGTACCTAATCTAAAGTGGCTTAAGCATTCCTTAGCTAATGTGTGAGGAGGGCATGGAAGGATGATCTCTTCATGTCTTATCATTGGAAGTCTTGAGGATGACTCTAGTTAGGGAAGTTGGTTAATCTTGTTCACATGATCTAAGCCTTAGGTAGTCTTAAGGACTATTTAGGTAATCTTGAAGAGGTCACTATGGATGTTATCTTGTTGATTTACTTAAGTAGGTCTTTTGATAGCCTTTGGGTAGAGAATGCCATATCACCTATGGTTGGTGATTTAGTGAGAATGATTCTACTATAAGGAGTCCATAAGATCACTTGAGTGTGTGTGTAAGGGATTGTATGGGCGGTTCCTTCACATCTTACTCATGGGAGACTTAGGATTCATGATTGGTAGAGAAATCTCACAATGATGTTTATGATTTCTTTGTGAGTATAAATGTAACTCATTGTAGGTAATCTTAAGGGTCGTTTAGGGACTTCTAGAGAGGGTGTATAGGCGTCTCTCTTTGTGTGACTTAAAGTGAATCTTAGGATGACTTTAAGT
Organism: Solanum lycopersicoides; assembly: GCA_022817965.1. Classification (NCBI taxonomy): domain Eukaryota; kingdom Viridiplantae; phylum Streptophyta; class Magnoliopsida; order Solanales; family Solanaceae; genus Solanum; species Solanum lycopersicoides. The sequence continues at coordinate 67,361 of JAJJBR010002327.1, forward strand.
GAGGGAATTACCATGCTCCTCGAGAGATGTTAAAAGGAAAGGCTAGGACTTCACTGTAACAGTCAATGGACTTCACTGTACAGTGAAGTGAACTCACATGTAAAGTGAACTTTAAATTTATGAGTTTGGTTTTAAATGTTATGTTATGTGTTTATAAATGGATAATGATGTTATTATGATTAAAATATGATTTGTAAAAATAAAAGATGCATATTTCCAATAAGTCCATTTTCATGATTTTATGCATAATGCCATACTTAGTACATGTGGTTGTACTAATTCATGCTTTACTTTCTATCTATAGTTCTTTATAGTGAAGAGCTTTGTGAAGTGAAGACTTGGATATAGAAGGATCTTCCAAGAAGAAGTTGAAGTATGTCCTCATTGACTCAGGGGCATATGTCTTTTATAGTTTTTTTGAAGTATTGTAATAGACTATGTCTTTCTATTTTCGTATTGAAGTGTGGGCCGTGTCCCAAGTATTCTTGTGTCTTAAATGATGAGATTGAGACTTAGTGTTTTCCTATTTTCAACTTATAAAGAGTTTAAAGACTTCTATATTTTTTTACAAAAGTTTTAATTCCACACTACTTTTCACTATGATTGATGAGATGAATGATATGAAAGAGGCTTGTCTTAGAACTCCGAAGGTTTGAACGACGCCGGTTACAACAAAGATTGTACTCTAACTTCTAGGGTATGGTTTTGGGTGTGACAAGCTGGTATCAAGAAGCATGTGTTGGTGGAAAGTGGGTCCTTAGGATTCAAACGTTCATCAAGTCACGTCCTAGTAGAGTCTTGTACCATCGGTGTGATCGCGAAACTAAAGATCTATGGGCGTAGGCTATACGGGACGACTGAGTTTCCCTTCTTTCTATTCTCTCCTAGTCGTGCGGTAGAGTAATGTTAATGATTATCTTCTTAGTGTTTCCTTGTTTTTCTAGGAGTGAATACTAGAAATGGATGCCTAGAAGGTGGAGAGGGTAAGGTGAATGAGCGAGATTTCCTCAATGCATCAGTTGACAAGTTCGAGTGCATCAGTGTGTCAAGTGCTCCACAAGGATGATTCACAAAGGGGTAACGATGGTAATGAGGTCTCCGAGTGGTCTCCAAAGAGTTGACTAAAAAAATAAGAGAAATAGAACAGATTTTGATGCCTCTGCTCAAGACGTACTACCTCATTAAAATAGATTGAGTATATGATGCGATAGTATATGAGACAATATACTTGGTTCCAGGAGAGAGTTGACTAGCTCAAGAGATTAGAGAGGCTTGATGCTATTAGCTCAAGACGTAAATACTAAAATCAATTTGAGTATGATGCCTAGCGGTTGTGGAGAGAGCACTATGATTTCTGGTTGAGAGACTTTGTGAGATGAATCCTCCTATCTTTCCTTGTCTCTAAGGTAAATGAGGATCCCAAGAGTTTCTGATGAAGTGTAAAAGGTGTTGAGTTGCTAGTGGGGGTTTAACATCTAGAGAGAAGGAGGATTGCTTCATACCCATTGAGGGATTTCTTTCTCAAATTTGGTATACTCAATGGAAGGACAATAGGACCGGAGGATTCGGGTCCTATGAGTGGGAAGAGTTTAAGGGAGGCTTTTTTCTTGGCAAGTACTTTCCCAAGAGAGGAGAGAAGTCAAGGTGGAGAGTTTTATTATTCTCAAGCAAGGCAATAGATGGAGTGTTGAGGAGTACTCTTTGAAATTCTAACATTGCTAGGTATGCTTTCCTCTCTTGTGTCCAATCCAGAGATGAAATCAGTCGCTTTTGTACCGGAGTAGCCGACTTGGTGAATGAAGAATGTCTTACCGCTATAGTTCATGATGATATGACCTATCTTATACTGATGGTGTATGCACAATCTATTGAGGAGTCTAAACTTGGAGGATGGCTAGAGTTTGAAAGAGTTGTGGCTATTATCAAGAGACCAACTAGGTTCAAGAAAAGAGTTCAATCTCAAGAAGAGCCTAGGAGGGCTAAGATGAGGTTTGAGACAGAGGTAGTTCCAAGGATGGCAAACGCTACTTGAGCCAATTGTGGAAAGAAACACTATGGTGAGTGTCTATTGGGTACCGGGAATTGCTTTGGTTGTGGAGGAGGACATAAGGCTAGGGATTGTCCTACGGTTCTTCTAGAGGTAGAGAGGGTAAGAAGTTATCTTCCCTAGTGTTCCAAAGGAAGATGCTCCAACTAAGAGGCGTTTCTATGCACTCCGTACTAGAGTTGAGAAGCGGATGAGAATGAGGGTGTATGATGATGTTGGTAAATTCTCTTTCTGTCACGCCCCAGGCACCCCCTAGAAGTTAGGGAAAACCTTCGAATCATGACCGGGCGTACTTGACCCCTTTGGGGTCTCGTACAAGCCCTCTAACTAGCATTCATAACATAAAGCATGAAAAGTAGTGCGGAATTAAAACTTTTCACGATAATAATAATAAAAGGAGTCTTTTCATAAATACTAAGAAATCTTATCGTCACAAGCCAACTTAAAGACACAACTTGGAATCTTAGGGACACGGCCCTTTACGGTAAAAGTAAATACATTTTTAAGTATTAATAAAGAAACTAAGAAACATAAAACTATGTCCTCGAATATATGAGGACATACCAAATTCTTGAGAGATAAAGTTCCCAAGCTTCGACTCCGATCCTCCCAAAAGGGCTTCCAACCTATACTCATAAGGTATAAAAAGTATGGGGTTAGTACAACAATGTACTAAGTATGGCATATGCAAAAACATGCAAAAAGGGACATTTTAGTAAAGATAGCTTTTTAATTCAAATATAACCTTCATGAATCTAGAAGCAAACCCACATAAGAATCAACAATTAACACTTTATGGCTATCTTACCAAACTTAAAGTAAACAAAAGGAACATTTCAATTAACTTTGCTAAACTTGCAATAAAATTGAATAAAGCATCATAGTGAACATTTTGAATTCTTACAATGAAGACCTTACAGTGAATGGCACGGTCCAAGTCATATGAACCCTTTTCCTTTGAAGTTGCCCTAACCCAAGGTTATCCTAAGACTCCCTAAGGTGAGCCAAGAAGGGACTCTCATTACACCTCCCTTCAAAGCACACCAAAGCGACCCTTAAAACTACCAAATCTTAGGCTTACTTCGTTAGAAATCAAATCCACGCCCTTGGCTAACATATGCAAAACACTCATGGAAATATAGGTCATACCAAGTGCAATGTGAGAGTAGCATCCCATACTACCACTCCCACTTAGTACTCCTAATGGATTCCATTTACTCAAGTACTCCACAATAATCCTCCATAACACTACACCATAGTACTCATTCACACGGATTTCATGAAGGTACTCTTCTCCCATAGTAGGTATAGGTCACACCAAGTGCAATGTGAGAATAGCATCCCATACTACTACTCCCACTCAATGCTCCTACTCGGTAACTAATGTGGATTGAGCACTTCACGACATACATACACAATTTCAACAATACACAAGATAATTAGTTTCAAATCAATTCTTTTGTGGGAGTTAGCTTAACCGACAAAGACCATGAGAGCTAGACATGGAATCCCGATATTAACCCCTATCGGATGAGGGATCCTTACTTGCCTAGTGTAAGGTCATGCTTCTTAGCGTTTACATGGCTTTTCCAATAGCTACACCTATGCGGGCACATAGTTAAGGGATAAGGAGATTGTTACTAAGTAACTCACTCTCTACTAACGAGGAGTACTCATCTCAAGAGGTACTTTGGATTACAACATCTCAACTAACGAAGTGCAATCCACCTCCCCTTCATATCCTCTCGGTGCTAGGCATAACTCCACACGGATTTCTCAACATAATAGTCTATCTTAGAAAGCTCACTAGGAAATGGAGAGGTTGTTACTAGACACTACATCTCAACTCACGAAGTGTGTCCACCTCAAGATTCCCCTTTTTGCTCAACTTGACATAATACAAATCTTAAAAGAGTGTGTGTGTACATGTGCACACCTTGCATATAAGCATCATTTCATTATCATCAAGTTCTACTCATACTTTAACCTTGATTCATCAAGCTACACACTCTACATACTTCTCATAATCATATACTTCATTTAGACATAAACTAGGTCAAACATGCAATTCAAGCTACATCAAACACAACACAAGACCCATTTCCAATATATCTTCATTTCACATATTAGACCTTCAAGATCACATACTCAAACCATACTAAGTAACATCAAGTTCATCAATTAGCACCGCCACCCATAAGGTGGACCATACCACTCAAATAGCAATTCATAATAAGAATTATACAATGAGAGCAACTCATCAACAAATCAAACCATCATTACCCATAAGCAATTTATCAATATTTCACCATATTAAGGCCCTTAGGGCAGTAGCTACACCAACATGACAAATACAAGAAGACCCAAGTTCATACCCTACTCAAATCATGCTCACATAACCCATTTTCAAGTCAAAAATTGAAGTATGCATAAACAAGAGTTTCATGGAGTTTTAACATCAAAATCATCTATTCAAACCAAGATAAATACATTTAAACCATTAGAACTTAGTTACAAGAAGACCCATAATAGAAATCAAAGTTTAGAAGAAGTTGAGTTTAAAACCCCTTTTTGAAAACCATTTTGGAAGTTGGCTTCTTGAATGGAAAGGTATTCAAGAATGGATACCATACCTTTAGGAGAAAGAAACCCACGAATTTGATGAAGAACAAGTCCCAAAGCTCCCTTTCCTCCTTGACCTTGCTTCAAGAGTGACTTTGAGAGAGTTTTCTTTAGAGAGAGAGTTGAATTTGAAGTGAGGGGTCTTGTCTAGGTCTAGGGTTTAAAACTAATTTAATATAACCTAAAAACCAAAATTATACACCTAGGGTCTTATAAGACTTGGGGTGTATTTACATAAAACACCCCAAGTTGGCAGCCTTAAGTCGTGCACTGGCAGGCCTCGTCGACGAGACCTCCTCGACGGACCGTCACGTTCACCACGGACCGTCATGGGGTCCCGTCGAGGAACACTTGGCTCCAACTGGAGCCTGTCCAAGTTTCCACTCTCTGTCACTCGCGACGCCCTGGATCGACGGACCGTCCTGAGTGCAACGGACCGTCGCCATGGTCGTCGTGAGCCACTGATGGGCAGACTTTGCCCAAGTCTTGGGCCCTTCATCTAGGGCCCCTTGTGGGTCCTAGGTGGGGTCGTGCCCGGACGTCAAACCCCTAAACTAAGTCGTCTAGGTCTAAGGAACATCCGACGCATGTTTCAAGTAAAACGAACACATAAAACTCATCCAAACTCGCCAAGACATACAAGTACATTCTAAGGCATACCATCCGAACGTCATGGACGTTTTTGGTCGATTGAACTCCAAACTTAACCAAACTTTGCACACTGCCTAAGGACACCAAACTAACTCCGTTTAACTTAAAATTAACTCAAGAAACAACCATGAGGCTCTAGTTCACCTTAGTTCATTTTGGGGCGTTATATTCTCCCCCACTTGGAATAACATTCGTCCTCGAATGACACTTAAATTTTAAGAACAACAAGGACTCACTTAGCATCATATAATACACTTAGATCATGATCAAAACACTAACAATCAAAGCATCCACTAGCAAGGAACATCATTTTACACTTTCAACACTTAGCAACATAGGCAACTTTCACCAATTTTCACAAAGTCAAAAATTCAACCTCAATCTTCTTTTATGGAGGAACTACCTTCTCCAACGTTAAAAATGCTCATAAACAATGCCTTTACACACATTGAAACTAAAATTCAAGACAAAACAATTTTCTTCAAAATGCCAAATTTTTTTTTACAGTGAAGTTGACTGCCATCTTACCAAATTTTTAAAAATTCATTCTCTAAGCAATTCATCAAGACGACATGATCATAGGAACTATAAAACCATATATACTCATTTCATAACACAAAAGCAACAATAACCAAGAGTTGAGACTTACCAAAACCATCAATCCGGATTAATTATCCTTTCTAGCCCCCATCCCATAGGAAGGGTTCTTCTTGGGAGCATTAGGATCTAGGGAAGCTTGATTGACATCTCTCCCCCTTGATTTAAGGTTTGGGCAGTCCCTCATCTTGTGGCCTCTATTACCACATGCAAAACAACCATCCGTTCCGGCAAGACACTTACCCCCATGTTGCTTGCCACAAGTAGGGCACCTAGCCCTTTCATAGGAATGACCACCACCTTGAGAAGATTGATTTGGAGCCCTATCCTTGTTTCCCATAGAAGAATCTTGGGGATAAAACCTCTTCTTAGGCCTTTGGTGACTAGAATCATCCGACCTAGGTCTCTTACCCTCTTGCCTTATCTCCCTAATTTTGGACTCCTCAATTTGTTGCGCATAAACCATGAGCCTAGAGATATCCATGTCATTAAGAAGCATAGCCGTACGACACTCTTTTTCCACCAAGCTAGACACGCCCATCACAAACTTGTTCATCCTAGCCCTAGGGTTGGCTACCATGTTTGGGGCATACTTAGAGAGTTGGGTGAATTTGAGAGAGTACTCTTGCACACTCATTCCCCCTTGACGGAGGTTCATGAATTCAACCATCTTCTTCTCCCTCCACTCTAAAGGAAAGAATCTATCTAGGAAAGCCTCTTTGAATTCCTCCCAATCAACCGGTCCTCTTTCTAAGGGTCTCTCACCCCTCCATTGCTCATACCACACTTGAGCAACATCCTTAAGTTGGTAAGCGGCCAATTCCGCTTTCTCCCTAGGGGTCACACCCATAGCATCTACCACCTTGAAAACCTCATCTATGAAGCCTTGTGGATCTTCATCCACCTTAGTGCCATGAAAAGTAGGAGGGTTCATCCTCATAAAATCCCGAATCCTAGAAGCGGGAGTACTAGCATTTGGTTGGGGCCTATCTCCTAGGTTAGCTTGGCCCACAAAGTGATTGTTGACAACTTGAGCTTGAGCCGTCATGAGTTGGGTCAAGTTCATTAGGGCAGCCCTCAACTCCGCATTAGTCATATCACCCTCAACAAAAGGAGCTTGAGGCATAGGAGGCACTTGAGGTCCTTGAGGTTCCGGAGGCACTTGAGGTTCTTGAAGAGGAACCTCCTCATTTTCCTCCCCTAAGCCAACAATAGGAACTTGGTCAACATGGGGAAGGACTCTCTCATTTGGTACACCTCCCTCCTCCCTTCTAGCGGTCGATCTCCTCGTATTCATGTCCTAAAAACACAAAAGAAGAGGTTGAGAATAGACACCTTATATACTCAACTCTAAGGCACGATACTAGAATAGAGAAGAAAGTGAAACTTCTAGCATCCTATAGCCTCTTGTCCATGGATGTGTCGCGACTCACACCAATGACCAAGATACTACTAGATGTGGCTTGTGAGACTTTCAGACCTTAAACTATTTCCCAAAACCTTATGCTCTGATACCAAGTCTTGTCACGACCCGAAAGCACCCCCTAGAAGTTAGGGAAAACCTTCGAATCATGACCGGGCGTACTTGACCCCTTTGGGGTCTCGTACAAGCCCTCTAACTAGCATTCATAACATAAAGCATGAAAAGTAGTGCGGAATTTAAAACTTTTCACGATAATAATAATAAAAGGAGTCTTTTCATAAATACTAAGAAATCTTATCGTCACAAGCCAACTTAAAGACACAACTTGGAATCTTAGGGACACGGCCCTTTACGATAAAAGTAAATACATTTTTAAGTATTAATAAAGAAACTAAGAAACATAAAACTATGTCCTCGAATATATGAGGACATACCAAATTCTTGAGAGATAAAGTTCCCAAGCTTCGACTCCGATCCTCCCAAAAGGGCTTCCAACCTATACTCATAAGGTATAAAAAGTATGGGGTTAGTACAACAATGTACTAAGTATGGCATATGCAAAAACATGCAAAAAGGGACATTTTAGTAAAGATAGCTTTTTAATTCAAATATAACCTTCATGAATCTAGAAGCAAACCCACATAAGAATCAACAATTAACACTTTATGGCTATCTTACCAAACTTAAAGTAAACAAAAGGAACATTTCAATTAACTTTGCTAAACTTGCAATAAAATTGAATAAAGCATCATAGTGAACATTTTGAATTCTTACAATGAAGACCTTACAGTGAATGGCACGGTCCAAGTCATATGAACCCTTTTCCTTTGAAGTTGCCCTAACCCAAGGTTATCCTAAGACTCCCTAAGGTGAGCCAAGAAGGGACTCTCATTACACCTCCCTTCAAAGCACACCAAAGCGACCCTTAAAACTACCAAATCTTAGGCTTACTTCGTTAGAAATCAAATCCACGCCCTTGGCTAACATATGCAAAACACTCATGGAAATATAGGTCATACCAAGTGCAATGTGAGAGTAGCATCCCATACTACCACTCCCACTTAGTACTCCTAATGGATTCCATTTACTCAAGTACTCCACAATAATCCTCCATAACACTACACCATAGTACTCATTCACACGGATTTCATGAAGGTACTCTTCTCCCATAGTAGGTATAGGTCACACCAAGTGCAATGTGAGAATAGCATCCCATACTACTACTCCCACTCAATGCTCCTACTCGGTAACTAATGTGGATTGAGCACTTCACGACATACATACACAATTTCAACAATACACAAGATAATTAGTTTCAAATCAATTCTTTTGTGGGAGTTAGCTTAACCGACAAAGACCATGAGAGCTAGACATGGAATCCCGATATTAACCCCTATCGGATGAGGGATCCTTACTTGCCTAGTGTAAGGTCATGCTTCTTAGCGTTTACATGGCTTTTCCAATAGCTACACCTATGCGGGCACATAGTTAAGGGATAAGGAGATTGTTACTAAGTAACTCACTCTCTACTAACGAGGAGTACTCATCTCAAGAGGTACTTTGGATTACAACATCTCAACTAACGAAGTGCAATCCACCTCCCCTTCATATCCTCTCGGTGCTAGGCATAACTCCACACGGATTTCTCAACATAATAGTCTATCTTAGAAAGCTCACTAGGAAATGGAGAGGTTGTTACTAGACACTACATCTCAACTCACGAAGTGTGTCCACCTCAAGATTCCCCTTTTGCTCAACTTGACATAATACAAATCTTAAAAGAGTGTGTGTGTACATGTGCACACCTTGCATATAAGCATCATTTCATTATCATCAAGTTCTACTCATACTTTAACCTTGATTCATCAAGCTACACACTCTACATACTTCTCATAATCATATACTTCATTTAGACATAAACTAGGTCAAACATGCAATTCAAGCTACATCAAACACAACACAAGACCCATTTCCAATATATATCTTCATTTCACATATTAGACCTTCAAGATCACATACTCAAACCATACTAAGTAACATCAAGTTCATCAATTAGCACCGCCACCCATAAGGTGGACCATACCACTCAAATAGCAATTCATAATAAGAATTATACAATGAGAGCAACTCATCAACAAATCAAACCATCATTACCCATAAGCAATTTATCAATATTTCACCATATTAAGGCCCTTAGGGCAGTAGCTACACCAACATGACAAATACAAGAAGACCCAAGTTCATACCCTACTCAAATCATGCTCACATAACCCATTTTCAAGTCAAAAATTGAAGTATGCATAAACAAGAGTTTCATGGAGTTTTAACATCAAAATCATCTATTCAAACCAAGATAAATACATTTAAACCATTAGAACTTAGTTACAGAAGACCCATAATAGAAATCAAAGTTTAGAAGAAGTTGAGTTTAAAACCCCTTTTTGAAAACCATTTTGGAAGTTGGCTTCTTGAATGGAAAGGTATTCAAGAATGGATACCATACCTTTAGGAGAAAGAAACCCACGAATTTGATGAAGGAACAAGCCCAAAGCAGCCCTCCTTTCCCTCCTTGAGCCTTGGCTTCAATGGTGACTTTGAGAGAGTTTTCTTTTAGAGAGAGAGTTTGAATGTTGAAGTGAGGGGGTCTTGTCTAGGTCTAGGGTTTAAAACTAATTTAATATAACCTAAAAATACCAAAATTATACACCTAGGGTCTTATAAGACTTGGGGTGTATTTACATAAAACACCCCAAGTTGGAAGCCTTATGTCGTGCACTGGCAGGCCTCGTCGATGAGACCTCCTCGACGGACCGTCATGGGGTCCCGTCGAGGAACAATTGGCTCCAACTGGAGCCTGTCCAAGTTTCCACTCTCTGTCACTCGCGACGCCCTGGATCGACGGACCATCTGGAGTGCAACGGACCATCGCCATGGTCGTCGTGAGCCACTGATGGGCAGACTTTGCCCAAGTCTTGGGCCCTTCATCTAGGGCCCCTTGTGGGTCCTAGGTGGGGTCGCGCCCGGACGTCAAACCCCTAAACTAAGCCGTCTAGGTCTAAGGAACATCCGACGCATGTTTTAAGTAAAACGAACACATAAAACTCATCCAAACTCGCCAAGACATACAAGTACATTCTAAGGCATACCATCCGAACGTCATGGACTATTTTGGTCGATTGAACTCCAAACTTTGCACACTGCCTAAGGACACAAAACTAACTCCGTTTAACTTAAAATTAACTCAAGAAACAACCATGAGGCTCTAGTTCACCTTAGTTCATTTTGGGGCGTTATACTTTCTTTTGTTAAGATTTGAGTTCCTTCTCAGTGGGGGAGTATGATTTGTCGATGGGATAGAAGTTCTTGAATTTGTTGCTTGTGCATGATGTGTAGGAGTTTGGTTGAAATTGAATTTCATTTACTTCTTGCATTGTGTGTTTTACGAAGCATGGATTTAATTGTAGGAGGTGTTTATATGATGTTACTTTGCATATTAGCATGTTTATATTGTGAATTCCCTAAAAAATTAGAACTTTTTTTGAAAAAATGGCTTAAAAATCATTGTTGCTCTATAAAGTGCATGCTGCCATATTTTTGAGAAATGACTAATTGATTCTTTTGCCTAAAAATATTGTAATGTGGTTAGGATTGATGTATATGAGTAGGGTATTGAGTATAAAATGAGTTTTTACAATTTGGAATAAAGCATGTGAGTTTTGTAGCTTAACGAGTTATAGAATTGTCTTCTAGTTTCTTGTTGTGTTGCGAATATCTTGACTATGTGAAGTTGATGTTTTACTCTTGTATATGTGTTGTATGGTTTGGTTATGTGCTTCTAGTAGAGTCTCTTATCTTGAAAGTGTTCGGAGAGTGGCAAGTGTCATTCGAGGATGAATGTTGTCCAAGTGGGGGAGATTGTAATACCTCGAAAATAGCTTAGGTGATCTAGAGTATAAAATGTTGGTCTTGGTGTTCTAATATCCTAAATATGCCTAAAATATAGTATATAGTCAGTAGCTAAAATATTAGAGGTGTTGGAAGTCAAACGTCAAGGGATGACTAAGAAGTTTGACGACTAAGTCACCAAAATGTTTAAGATGTGGTTATATGTTTTTATGTGTGTTTCATGGTGTTTTAAGGTTCTTAATAGAGTTAATATATCATGTATAGGCAGTGGTTAAAGTTTCGTGAAGTTTGGAGGTCAAACGACCAAGAACGTCCAAGGCGTTCGAAAGATATGCCTTGAGTCGACCTTGTACGTCTAGGCGAGTTTCGTTGAGTTTTACGTGTTCGTTTTGGATGAATTTCATGTAAGAGGTGTTAAACTTATAGACGATAGTATTTGGGTTGGAAACGTCCGGGAAATTATCCCCTAGGACCATCAAAGGGTCCTTGAAGAAGTACCCAAAATCAGTGTGCAGGCTGTCCCAGGCAGCCTTGGCGACGGAGCAGTCAACGGCCAGTCTTGGCTGTGACGCCCCGTCACAGGGTTCCGTCGTGGGGGAATTAGCCAAGGGTGAAGATTGTAACCTTTTCAAGCTACTGTATCCACCAACGGAGGGCTGCGACGCCCCGTTGTGGCCGTGACGCCCCGTCAAGGGCAGGCGTCGCAAGCACCTATTCCTGCGCGCAAAGTTGCTGCCAATTAAGGGGTGAATTGGTAAATTCACTCCACTTATAAATTAAGTGTTGGACGGTTATTTGAGGGTCGTATGGGTATTTTAATTAACTATATAAGTAGTTAACAACCTAGAGACTTCATTCTGCAAAATTGAAAACCCAAAACACTTAGAAAGTATCCCAAACCTCCATTGAAGACCCTATTGAAGAGGCATCTTGGTGAGGGATTTTTGTGTCGAAATTCTTCATCAAAGTGAAGAATTATCATCCTTGAGGTATGGCTTTTGATCCTTGAAACTTATTTCATCAAGGAGCCCAATCCTCAAGATGTTTTTCAATGTTTTCTAAAGTGAATTGTCCAATTTCGGGATTCTACCATGGGTTCTTGCATAAATGATTTCTAAACATTGAATTATGATCTAATTGATATTTTATTGATGATTTTAACATAAATTACCTATGAACCCATGTAAATTGATGAACCCTAGTTTTCACTACTTATTGGGTTACTTGATATTAAGCTAATATTGATGAATTGTTGTGTAGTTTTTTATGAGCTTTATAATGATAAAATAATTGTATTCAACTGATATCTAATTGATCTTAGATTGTCAAAACTAGATTGTATTGATTTAGATTCATTGAGTTTTATTGTTATTGCTTTGAATTATTGTTCATGGCCATGGGTAAGGTCCTTGTGATGTTGAATTGGTTGATTTGGCATTGAATTGAAGTGTGGATGAGGGGATGAAGGTATGCTGCCCCATTTTCTTTAATTTGATATTAATTATACTTCGATTCTATTGTGCTTGGTATGGTCCACTTATGGTGGCGGTGTTATGTGTTTTACGTGCAATTGGTGTGGCCTTGTCGGCGTTACTTTATGCAATATTATGAGCATGGCCTTATTGGAAATTAGTTGAAGTTATGTGGCTATTTGTGTAGTTTGATTATGTGAAGCATGACATTACCTATCTACATGTGAAGTTATATAGTCATGTATGTATTCTTCTAGTTATGTTGCCTTAAGTGATCATGTTAGACTTTGACTTGACATTATGAGAGTAGTATTAGGTTAAGTCTTGGTTATTCCTATTTGTCTTTGTGAGTCTATGTGGAGTATATTAATGATGTTATGATGATATAAAGGGTGACTTGAAGATGTTAGGTTGTTTTAGAGGTGTTTCTAGAATGACTTGTATTATGTGTTAAAAGTGAAGTATGTGATGTCTTGTCTTGGTTGACTTGTATCTCTTGCTTGGTGTATATACGATAATGGATATGTTATGTCTTGATTTAGGGTGTTATAACTCTTAGTCTTGATTGTATGAATGACATGTGACTTTAAATGATGTTATGAGAGTCTCTTATGTGCAAACCTTGACTTAAAGGGAATGTTAAGATGGATTGAAGTGTAAGCCGTAATGGGATCCTTCAAAGTAAAGGAATGATGGATTAAGGTTATTTGGCTGGAACGGCATCATATTAACACTTAGGAAAGTCATCATGAGCTTCTTATCGCAATTGTGAGGTAGCCCTAGTGGACCTTCCTTGGTAGGGTAATAATTGGGTTATGAACGAGATATGGAACTCTTTTATGTAAACCTAATGTATAAAATACTCTATGAGAAAGAAGGCTAGCACCGAGTGAGTATGGCAAGGGAAGTAGTTCTAGTTAAGTATGAGACTAGAATACAAAGAAGCCCTTCATATTCCTTAACCATGTGCCATACATGGTATGTGTCCAAGTTCTACCATTGGCAAGTAGAACAACCTCATCGGAGTAGGATAGAACTCCGGATTCCATGTCTTGATACCATGGTCTATGTCGGTTATTGCCTATTCTCATCATGTGGAAAACCTATTAGCATTATATAAGTTTATGAGGTTTAGGTGGTGGTATGGGACGCTATCTAGACATTGCACAATAGGCTTTGAAGGAGTTATGTGGAATTTCCTAGGTCTTGTCCAAGACCATTATGTGAGTGTCTTAGGTGATGCATTATGTGAGTGTCTTATGTGATGTATGAGTCTTAATGAACTAATGACCTATGTTAGTGACTATGTAAATGAATGAGTACCTAATCTAAAGTGGCATAAGCATTCTTTAGCTAAAGTGTGAGGAGGGCATGGAAGGATGATCTCTTCATGTCTTATCTTTGGAAGTCTTGACGATGACTCTAGTTAGGGAAGTTGGTTAATCTTGTTGACATGATCTAAGCCTTTGGTAGTCTTAACGACTATTTAGGTTATCTTGAAGAGGTCACTATGGACGTTATCTTCTTGATTTACTTAAGTAGGTCTTTTCATAGCCTTTGGGTAGAGAATGTCATATCACCTATGGTTGGTGATTTAGTGAGAATGATTCTACTATAATGAGTCCATAGGATCACTTGAGTGTATGTGTAATGGATTGTATGGGCGTTTTCTTCACATCTTACTCATGGGAGACATAGGATTCATGATTGATAGAGAAATCTCACAATGATGTTTATGATTGCTTTGTAAGTATGTATGTAACTCATTGTAGGTAATCTTAAGGGTCGTTTAGGCACATCTAGAGAGAGTGTATGGATGGTCTCTTTTTGTGACTTAAGTGAATCTTAGGATGACTTTAAGTGAGGGAATTACATGCTAGAAGATGTTAAAAGGGAAGGCTAGGACTTCACTGTAACAGTGAATGGACTTCACTGTACAGTGAAGTGAACTCACTGTAAAGTGAACTTTATATTTATGAGTTTGGTTTTAATGTTATGTTATGTGTTTCTAAATGGATTAATGATGTTATTATGATTAAAATATGATTTGTAAAATGAAAAGATGCATATTTCCAATAAAGTCCGTTTTCATGATTTTATGCATAATGCCATACTTAGTACATGTGGTTGTACTAATTACATGCTTTACTTTCTATATATAGTTCTTAATAGGTGAAGAGCTTTGTGAAGTGAAGACTTGGATATAGAAGAATTGTCCAAGAAGAAGTTGAAGTATGTCCTCAATTGACTCGAGGGCATATGTCTTTTATGTTTTCTTTGAAGTATTGTAATAGACTATATCTTTCTATTTTCGTATTGAAGTATGGGCCGTGTCCCAAGTATTCTTGTGTCTTTAGATGATGAGATTGAGACTTAGCGTTTTTCCTAATTTCTACTTATATGAAAGAGTTTAAACACTTCTATATTGTTTTACGAAAAGTTTTAATTCCGCACTACTTTTCATTATGTATATGCGATGAATGATATGAAAGAGGCTTGTCTTAGAACTCCGAAAGTTCGACGACGCCGGTTACAATCCAAGATTGTACTCTAACTTCTAGAGTATGGTTTTGGGCTGTGACAGGTCCTAGGTTAGTTAGTTAATTAGGTTAGTTAGTTAGGGTCTAGGACAGGTTAGGGAGCCTAGTCCCACGCGGTTGGACCCACATGCACGCTGTCCCACAACCGCCCTAACCGAATCGGATAGGGTGGTCCCCTTGGCCGTTTTGCACATGTGTTTGCACATGTGCTTGCCCATGTGCTGCTTGCACTTTCCTAAGTAACTCCTCCGGAAGGTTCATTTGGAATGTTTACTTATTGTCCCAAGAATCCTCACTATGTCCTTGGGCACTGCTTATTCTACATGATAATTTTAGATGGTTATGTACTAGGGTACTAGGCTTGACACTTGCATTCCTAGTACCTTACGCGTTGGGTTGTGGATCTATATGTATAAATTGAGAATCAATGTTATTAGCTTAGGGTCTTCATTGAAGGTTGAATTTCTAAACAAGCTTGGAATATATTTTGCTTATTTGGGTATTATATAGAAATTGGGTAATACCCCTTATCCAATTTTCTATACTATGCCCAATATTTCTCAATATTGGGCATTGAGATGCCTCTTAATTGATGAGAATGTATATTGGGACATATATGAAGAATATAGTTATTTTAAGTACTTGTGTATACATAGAAATTATTTAACATCCCTTAGCGAATATTCTATAATATGCACAATATTTCTCAATATTGGGCGTTGGAATGTCTATGTACCCCAATACGCATTCTAACGGACTTACTGGGCTCTTCACTAAACATGTAATTTTCCGGAATGTTACAATGGATTTCTGCATCCAACGCTGGATATGATGCAGCAAGGTGGCCATATGGGCGTCTAACTTCTGGACCCTAGGTATCAGGACTACTGTTGGTGACGGTGGAGTGTAGGAAGTGGGTGATCTACTATTTTCATGGGCAGAGCCAGGGTTGTATTAGTGGGCTCTGAAGTGGCAGGATCAGCCCCTTGGGCTAACTATACCGTATCCGCCAAATTCTCACTCAACAGCTGTAAATCAACTCTAGGCCCTCTCCGCGGTGCCGCCACATTGGCCTCATCCCTTATGAGACCTATATATACAGTCCCGGATGGAGGATAGAGGGCATCACAGTGCCAACTGGGCACAGAGGGCATCACAGTGCCAACTGGGCACTCCAGCATCCCTGCATAAGTGAAACATCATACAAGCGAACGGTTAAGTAGTAGAGGTCTTAAAAGCCCTCTCATGTATCACGGAGACCAATAACTTTGCGAAGTCGATCTCGAACCCGGCCACCAATGCTGCTACCATTACCGCTCTATCCCATGTAATAAAATATATCTTTTACCGTGGGAGATAGGAGATGGCGGACTAACAACAAGAAGAAATTTTTTGTGAAGGTGAGGGGTGCCTTTTTGATAAGGCCTCTGGGTTTAGCACCTAATCTTGTCCCTCACCATCAACTGACAACTGCTGTGCATGCCACCTCTTAGTGGACACTCTATGCTCTCTTGTCCTCTGAAACTGGAGACTCTTGACCAAACCCCACCTGTAATCAAACTCCGGAGTAAAGGGAGTCCATGAAGCACCAAAGGGAACACTGTATAGGAAGCGGCGGATGGAAGTACGATAAATGTCCACCTGGCAGCCTCAAACTAGAACGTGTGTGAGTGGATCCTATTTGGAAGGTCTCGCCCTCCTGTCCAAAGAACCTCTAAAAGTCGCTACATATGAGGCGTAGAACTCTCGAACAATATCCTCTCTGTACTACCCCAGACTACTAGCCATCCACTTGAGCGTGTGCCAGGAAAACAAGTTTTGCACATCAGGTACTGTGTGAAGGCTCCCTGTAAGAAATCTCCGCTCGACTTTCACCAACCAAGTCATCACTCACTTGTCATTATGCAGCTTAGCGTCCCTGTAGACCTGATACTAACCATATATGCATCACCGGTTTGTCTCATGAGGAATAGGTGCAGGGACATCATCATGGAATGCCGCAACAGACTGCGAAATATGAGCCTCATCAGACGAGGATTGGAGGGCAAGAACCTTTGTGTAAGTGGGTGCAGGTGATCTGGAATTGGAGGCAGTAGCCTTATTCGACCTCGTAGAATGGTCCGAATCTGAACCTGAAGACACTTCGGAGACAGACGCTCCTTCAGAACTAGAGGCAGACCCTGACAGTGTGCCGTTTAGTGTGCGCTCCACATCATACTAAGAGGTAGTGACTACACCGGAAACCACCTTCTGGGGTACCCCGAGTGGCTCGTGCAGCTGATGTAGGGGTACGGGAGCCTTGGGGCACATACTCAAGGTCCCGCTCATCGTCGGAAGTGCTAATCATCCAATGGGATAGTGCCACAGACATGGATTAGTAGCACATTTTGACACCTTTTAGACCTTCATACGTTTTATCCGACACATAACAACTATTACAAGACCAATTTTTCATCCTTAGGGCTTCAATTTTTCAAGGTTCATTACTTAATTCTAAGATGTTACCAAACCCTATGTCGGATAGTCGAAAATCTTATTTTAAACAGATTACACCAACACCCATTCACTTTCCATCATTCTAAGGGAAATATTAACCATTTTGGACAATTACAAACATACAATTTTGTCCCTAAGTCAAGACCCACATTCTAATTTTTCGTTTCAAACAGCAAATGAACGAGAATTCATCAAGCTAGGGATTCAAAGTACGTTAAATAAGTAGTGGAGTGATTGACTGGGTGATCTTTTCCAAAAACCTATGCGCCCGCCTTCGAACACCGACCGAAGAGAGAAAGAGGAACAAAGTAGAATTTGAGGATGAAAGGCTTTTGGGAGTTTTTCGGAAATTTGGGAGTTTTAGGAATTCTGATGAAAATGGAAGGAAGAGTTATGGTAATATGATGGAAAAGGAAGGAAATAAAGGGAGGAAACGGTTGGGAAAGAATTTTAAAAGGGTTTGGAGGTTAATGAACAATTTTCTTTTAATATAGTTGGCCGGGTTGGTTCGGGTAATTGGTTCTTTGGACTAACGACATCCCGTCGATGATCTGTAATTCAGTCGACGGATCGTCGATTGGACCGTCGATTGCACAAAACTTAGGCAAAATTTCAAGACATACCTCGGATCTACGGATACGATCGGCGGTCCATCGATGGAACGACTGACCGTCGATAGGGTCCGTAAATCTGTGCACCAGATCATTTTTTGCAGAATTCTTGGTTTTGGTCCCTGCACATTGAACAATCATTAAGCTATTATTTTTGTGTTTTTCTGGAAACTTTTGTGTCACGACCCTAAGCTAATCTGTCACGACCCGGATTCTAGAATTTGGACCGCGACCGGCGTTGTTAAACTCTCTGAGGTCGCAGACAAGCCTCTTCTTAGCTTTAATCACATTCATATAGTTAAATTTGCGAAAAATTTATAACTTTTAAAACATAATGAAGTGTACATAGACTTCATATAAATAATATATGGATTGATATTCTAGTAAGCTCAAAATTAACATCCTTCTACAATCGATTAAATAATTCAAATGAAAGAATCAATATATATCGTAATAGTTCGCCAAAACGGCCTTAGTACAAAGCTTTGAATAAAATATCTTAAATGATACGCTAGGGACAACATCCACTAGCTATGTCTAAAGTACTAATGCTAGAAGATAGATGCAGCATCCTCAAACTCAAGAGGACCTACTAATGGTCTGGAGATCGCTAAGTACAAACCACTTCAATGAGTCTTCAACCTTCTCTCTCACCTGCACCTATAAAAATAGAAATAGTATAGGGTTAGTACACACTTGTACTATGTATGGGTGCATGCACAC
Organism: Solanum lycopersicoides; assembly: GCA_022817965.1. NCBI lineage: Eukaryota > Viridiplantae > Streptophyta > Magnoliopsida > Solanales > Solanaceae > Solanum > Solanum lycopersicoides. The sequence goes on from JAJJBR010002327.1 coordinate 86,449, forward strand.
ATACACATAAGGATATGCATGTCACATCCAGGGAGCTCCCTCGAGAAGTACCATGGCGTACTTGACCTCTCGTAGGTCTTATACAAGCCCATAGTCATCATTCATCGCATTGACATAGTAAATTTTGCGGATAATTTAAATCTTTTCATAGCACATCATATGCTAGAAATTTCATCTCATATATATATAAAACATAAGCCATAATACATTGATAGACATTAAGTCTCTTTGCCATCTTAGACTCAATAACTTTAGAGTACATTAGGGACACGGCCCATAAGACACATTACATAACTATACAATATTTAACGACTTTACAATAAAGATATTAGTGGAGAATCCTTGGAACTTAAGGACCCCTTTCCTTTAGCTTGGGAATCACATATGAAGCTCCTCAATCATAGACATCCTTTAAGCATCCATAAGCTACATTTTGTGTAAAAAGTAGAGAAGAATGGTGTTAGTACAACAATGCACCATGTATGGCAACCATGCAAAAGCATGCATTTAAAAGGGACATTTTCTTGAAAATCATACTTCATGATTATTGAGTAAATCTTCATAAAACCTTTAACCAATATCATTTACATCATTCACATACATCATATAAACATATTCAAAGGCCAAACATTGCATAGGATCACATATAGGATTTATTACATTTTAAGCCACTTTACAGTAAGCTACCTTTACCTTAACAGTGAACCCTTTTTCCTTTAACTCATCAACCTTCCAAGTAAACTATAGTGTTACTAGGTGCAATGCATCACCCTAAGGCGACAAGGAAAACATACATACAATATATACAAGGCAACACATACAATCGTAGAAGTATAGTACAACATATACACATTTAAGCCAAACTATAAAGACATTACAGTAAACTACATCAAGTCACACATACTTTACTTCTTTGCATATGCATCATTATTTAACCTTGTTCATGACCCCAATCTTAGTCTACTAGTGCAATGAACATATGAATCCCCATAACCCCATACATTCATAGCAAACCCCTCATGAGACCACAAACCTTAACATTCAATTCATATACACAATTAAGTAAATACAACCTCATTCATGTTAATACAAGACCTTCGTCATATAGTCAATAATATAAACATCATGCATATAGACTCATACCATGCACATCTTCACAACAAGTAGACCAATACTACAAAGTCATACATAAAGAATCATATACATAGACACATGCATTAGAACCCCTTCCTAGATCTTCCTAAGGAGATACTTGTGCATTCTATAGATGGGTTCATTCATTCCACCTATACTAAGTAGCCTTTCTTAAGTCATCCTAGTTAGCATCCTATTCCATTACTTCCATTGTCCATTTTACGTTAGGGAAACTATAGTCTTAACCGACACTAAGACCATGGGTGCTAAACATGGAATAGATCCTTACACCAATGGAAGGTGTTCCTACCTAGCCAAGATGGAACATTAACATATATCCTAGCATCTTAAGTGAATTCACTTTGCTAGATCCTATGTGGCAAGCATAGTTTATGGAACTTGGGGCAATCATGGAAATATCAACTCTACACCCTTTGTTGGGTCATGAGGCTATACATACCTTGAAAACCGTAGTGAACCCCTACCTTTCCTTTGTGGAAAAGCGTCACCCTCTCACATGAGGACCGTAGTGAACCCCTACTTTCCCTATGTTGGAAAAGCTTCACCCCCTCATCTACAAGTTCACTCGGTGCTAAGCTAAGTTCCCTTTATTGAAAAAGCCTTTATTATCATTTATTCATAAACCATAGACTTAGGAGAAGTCATCCCCTCATATGCTTAGCTCATAGGTCATAGATGAGAGTTCATCAACCTAATTCATGTGAGAAACCCTTTCACATGGACATAGCATATGTATTAGCAATATCTAGTTAAGGAAACACTTGATAACACATTTCAAGGCTACTGTATTGACTAGACCATCTTTCATGTGTGTGTGTGTATACATATATGTGAGCAAACCTTTCACATAACATGTTAAATCACACATGTTCATACATCATATTCATACATATAGAAACCAAAACTAGAACTATCCTATCAAGTTACACATGTGCAAAGCATAGGCAAAGTCCCATACCCTTGCCCATACAAGTACACCTATCAAGTCATACAAGTTAAGGAAACAGATATCATACTTTCATAAACATCATCTTAACATGCATAGTAGTAGACACTAGTGAATATATGAGAACTACCTTTCATTAGACACTATGAACCTTTACTACCTATAACCATGCATGAAGTGTGAGTGTGTGTACATTGGTCACATGATAACATAATGGCTATCAACAACATATTGAGGCAGCCACCCTCTTAGACCACAACACTCTTCAAACTTAGACCATACAACATACAATAGCATAGGAGACAAGTTAACTTCATAGAACACATTAAGACTCCTATCATTAGCTATTCACACATTCACATAGGGGTACATGGGTAGGGATCATCAACCATTATCACCTAAGATATGGCAGCACCTACACATGATATTAGACAGCCCTTCACATACTCATAACAATTGTACTATAACCTAGATTCACAACTCAAATAGAAGACTAGGCACAAACTACACATAAATTAGTCATCATAACCACTTCTTCATATATTCATCAAATTTGCCTTCAAGTCCATGGTCAACACATACATAATGACATAAATTAAACACCTCCACCATAAGTGGACCATACCACACAATGCCATACAAGGCTTCATCAACATACTATAGAGAAGTAGAGAAGTAGAAAAATAGAGCAATTCTTACAAATCCTTTAGCCTTTTGTCATCATTGACCTTTAATACTCGTTCATCAATATTTCATGTATAAGGCAGTAGCTAAAGTACCATAATCATAAAAGAAATCATGTACAATTTTCTACAAGATCACATTACAATCTAATACAATACATCACATATATACTATAGAGTAGAAGAACATAGATCTTTAATCAAATTCACTTGCATTGATCATCAATTATATTTCACTAATGGCATATGTCTAGGGCAGTAGCTAATCATATACTTAGTCATAAAGAAATCATGCTTAAATCACTTCAAGATCAAACTACAACATAGGCATTAGACTTGTCAATTTGCTAGGGTATAGAGAGGAATTAACCAACACTATTGATTCACTAAGGCCTTGATCATCAATAATATTTTAACAATAATGTACATACTAGGCAGCAGCTAGATATATCACTACATCAAAGTTATCATTCTTCATCTATCCACAATTCTAGATATCATCATATACATAGTATTATCAATCGATAGACTAGAACACTAGGTCAATTCACATAATCCATCTTTACATCAATCATACAAGGTTTGTATTCATAATTCAATCATGATACTAACCTAAAAAAGTAGATACAACCAACTTAACATGATCGTAAAGTTAATGGAAACTAGGCTAAATGTGTTCAAATCTGCATACATGGATCCTTCAAAACCAATTCAACATAAATTCATATAAATAACAGTATATACAATCACTTCAACGTAATAGAATCATAATTCAATCGATAGGAATTCAAGATCACAAAGCCCATGCAAGGATAAAATGTTTGGGTGATGGAGCATGGGTTCATCATGCAATTGGAGTAAAATTCACGTTAAAACTACTGTAAAAACTTCATATAATCATGATTCAATCGTTCAAAACCTTTTTATAAAGAACCCATGGTATATTGAAGAAGTATTGTTTGATCATAATTTTCTTCTTTGAAATCTTTGAGAATGGCTCTCTAGATGAAAAGATAACTAGATATGAATCACCATACCTTAATCTTCATGAAGACCTATAAAACCTGATGATTCACCCACAAAAATCCAAGCCCCAAGAAGCTCTTGAGCTTCACCATCAATGGTGGTTTCTAGGGAGAAGGATTGTAGAGAGAAGATTTCTTACGTGTGTATGTGGTTGGGAATGGGTTGATCACGTTTTGAATGACTTATATACACCCAAAATTAGTTAAATAATCCAACTATAGTAGGTTTAGGACGTGGGGTGAATTACCCATTCACCCCTTTAATGAAACACTGCGCAAGCTTCAGTTCACAACCCACCATCGACGGACCAACCTACTAGACGTAGGTCAGTCGATGGGTCGTGCCTGGGGTTCCTTCGTTTGGTACTTAGCAAATTATTGGCTTTAGACCTGACCAAGCTAAGTACCAATAAACGATACCTCACCAACTGGCCGTCGTTTGGTTCGTCGATTGACACTGCCCAGACAGTATCTCGACCAGCCTTGGGCTCTTCTTGTGGGGCCTTTTGCGGGGCACTTTAGAAGTTGTACCCGGACGTTTCCAATGTAAATACAACCCTTAACAAGTTTTAGACCTTCCACATGAGTTTCACCCAAAACCAATACTCGCAACTCGTCCAAATAGGCTAGGCCCCATCAAAACACACATTGAGCGTCTTAAGGGCTATCTTTCGAATGCCTTGGATGTTCTTGGTCGTTTGACCTCCAAACTTCACAAAACTTCATATAACATCATTTTAAATCATTATAAACCATTTTAAGATTTCATACACTCATTGCATACAAATACAATCATGCATAGACACATGAGGCACATATGTGACTAGTCGTCGAACGTTTTGGTCGACTCTTGACATTTGACTTCCAAATCACCTCAAACTTCATACACTGCCTCTAAACCATATAATAAGTCATTTTAGGAAATTAGAACATTAATATGAACATGTTATACTCTAGACATCCTAACTTATTTTGGGGGTCTTACAATATCCCCCACTTGGGAACATTCGTCCTCGAATGACACTTAGAACACTTTAATCACAACAAGGATTTCAACGCATCATAGAGAAGTTCATCATATTCATAACATCAACACATAAAATTTAATGCACCGAACTTACAAGGAACACAATTTCACACCATTTCGCACTCAATGAACACAAGCAAGCAAAACTTCAATTTACTCACTCCTTAATGCATTAATCAAAGAGGCTCTTATCATGTTCATACTAGGAATATCCTTCTCCCAATCATAACATGGTCATTACAATTCAGTTCATTAAGAGATTATATCACAAGGCCACACATACGAAGATTACAGCACATACCAAAAGCTATTTAAGCACTCATACTTCAATGCACATAGACTTGAGTAAGATAGGTTGACAATTGATTCTTATAAGTTAGACCTAGTCCTATGAGGGTCATACTCAACCATACCATGCTTAGTTGTGTCCATGGAAGAGTATCCATCTCCTCAACACACTTACATGTATCATGAGCTCACAACCAAGCTAATGCACAAAGGCCATCTTTACGGTAATATGAGAATTTCTCACTTTCAAACCAAGAGATGATCATGATTTCTCCCTAGTGAAGTCTAGATAGTAAATCACACCAAATGCATCACAACAATTAAGAAGTCATTTCAGACAATGTCAATTTTATAACATAGTACTAACCTTCACAGTTGCATTGTGTAGGAACATTAATACAAATTATAGGAACTTACATGAATACTAAACTAAACATGCTTTCACTTTTTAAGAGTGAGCCTAAAATCATGTTATCCAAACCATACAAAGTCTCAAAAGTTTCAAGAGACTACACATAATTCATTTTAATGAGACTCAACTTTTCATTATAAGGCTAAACCTTACATATCACAAGTGACTAAAAATTAAGTTTCCTACTTATTCATGAAGTCAAGTGTACAATTTACATGTTAGGATGTATAATACTCATGAGAAACTTGTATTTAATCAAACTTTTCATTCATGCACTTTGGAATATTCATAAAATCTTTAAGATGATGTCAATCTATACATACCAAACATATAAAGTTCATGCAATTCATACTTTATGCAAGACTCTATTCATGAAAAAGCTCATCAAGACTTCATTAAATTCAAGATCAAGCAAAAATAGAAGGTCAAGGTAGAAAATTCCTATAACCTTACTATTCCATTACCATCCCCCACTTAGGGTAAACCTAATAAAGAGAAACTTAAACCAACCTTAAGAGGATATTAAATTAACAACATTAATTTTTCATCACTTAAAAGCGATTATCACCTTAGAAGGAATTACAGTAACATACCATAAGGGTTTCCAAAGGTGTTCTAAACTTCCTCACCTAGGAAATTTATCCCCCAATCATCAAGTTAGGTCATAGAATTTAACCACATAAAGTTTTCATACATTACCATAGCCATTAAGGTCATTCAACATTAGGGAAAACAACAAGGAGACTTAGCCAAAAAAATTCTTCTTTTCCCTAGAACATTACAATATGGTGACTTCTAGGTCACTAAAACCCACATCATCACTTAAAAGCGATTATCACCTTAGAAGGAATTACAGTAACATACCATAAGGGTTTCCAAAGGTGTTCTAAACTTCCTCACCTAGGAAATTTATCCCCCAATCATCAAGTTAGGTCATAGAATTTAACTACATAAGGTTTTCATACATTACCATAGCCATTAAGGTCATTCAACATTAGGGAAAACTACAAGGAGACTTAGCCAAAAAATTTCTTCTTTTCCCTAGAACATTACAATATGGTGACTTCTATTATTTACGACATGTAATCTTTAGAAGCCAATCTTTATTGGTTAAGCCTATTATTTTATATTGGCCTAATATAAGAAGTCATTATAAGCCAATCTTATTTTGCTATGATTATTTTCATAATATGATGTCATTATTGGCTATGCCCCTTACATATCGAAAACTTCATTCTTATCAAACATTGGTGATTAATATTCTTAAACTCTTGCTTTCTTAGTTCACTTTAAACTTACATCTCTTCTTCCTTCTTACTTTCTTAAAGAAGTATTTAGCATTAAGATCATGTGAAATGACATGAAATCCAGTGTCTTCCCCACACCGAAAAGAGGTGGTTCACCGATAAAAGTGAACCTAGATCATGTGAGTTAACATGAAATCCAGTGTCTGCCCCACACCGAAAATGGGAGATTCACCGGCTAAAGTGAATCCAAGTCCACTGTCTTCCCCACACCGAAAAGGGGTGGTTCACGGCTATAGTGAAACCAAAACTTTCTTTTTGTGAATTAACCGACATAGATCATGTGAGCTAAACATGAAATACAGTGTCTGCCCCACACTGAAAAGGGGTGGTTTCACCGGCCAAAGTGAAAACAAATCTACCTAGCTCTCTTAGGTGGAATCCACTGGCTAGTTCCCATGTTGGCTAGACATAGTTTGAAGACTAGGATATTTTCGGAGACTCTTATACACCGTGGTGAAGCCTCATCTCATGAGACTTACATGTGCTAGCACAAGCTCATTTCTAGTCTATCGGTGATTTGCTCAATTACTTTTACTTCATAACTTTTAGAGTTGACTCAAACATTATGGAAGCTTGCTTCTAGTTATGAGGTTTACTTACTCTATTGATGACTTGTCATCCCTTTCTTTACTTGATGAAAATGTGAATTTAACCTTACATTATCATCTTGGTGTTAATGAGACTCGTCTCACACGTTCTAACACCCTTTTATGTGAGTATCTTTAACATAGTTGTCTTAGGTGTAAGTGAGACTTGTCTCACTTCCTTTAACACCCCATTCTGGTCACTTTCATATCTTTTAAGCGTTTAGTTATGTTATCACTCACTTCATCTTGTTCAATATCATTTGGTAGCTTTATACCATTCTTTATGAACGTTATGAACTTCATTCAATGTACTACTATATTCATAGTTCATTTGGATAGGGTGTGTTGGGACTTGTCCCAATGATTGCATACCCTTGGTTATGGATTCATTGAATTACCTTAGGTGTGCCTATTTTGTCATTTCAATACATTGGCCATATAAGATTAGCATAGGGTGTGTTGGGACTTTTCCAAATGATTGGCATACCCTTAGTTATGAATTTAATGTTATGTTGGTCATACTTAATTTGGCATTACAATATTTTGGCATATAAGATTAGCATGAATTCGTATTGGCCTAAACAATTTGGACATGACTTTGCTAACCAATTTATTGGCACAATCCAAACATTCATTCAACATTTTTCATGAGATTATCATTAGCCAATTTTATATCATAGTTTGGGCAAAACATTGTTAGCCAAGTCGATTTACTTCATGTAAACACTTTAGTGAACACATCATCTCAAGAAGTCAATATTTAACAGTAACTATACTTCATAACCGAACCATAACAAACTTCACATTCTCGGACACAATTTAACACTTCATCATTCTTAATTTTGTGTAACTGATACTTAAATCGTACAAATAGAATCTATATGCTATATTAGACAATTACAAATCAATAACTCTACACATTAGGATCAGTTAGAACCACATACAATCAACATGTTCGAGATTACATCTACATACTCATTAGAATCGAAAACAAGGATACTTGGGAGAAGGACGTTCAACAATATCATTTGGAAGCAACCCTAGTTTCGAGATTCATAGATTCAAAACGTTGAAAATCCTCTTGGAGAAAGAAATCCAGAAGGGAAACCCATACCTAATGTAGGATTGAATCTAGACGATCCCTTTTTGCACGAAAACCTTGAAATCGCCTAAGAGAGCCTTTTATCGTTCTACGTTTTCTTGCGTTTTGCTTACTGCCTTAGCATCGTGAGTTCTTGTGAATGATAGTGGTTTCTAGGTCTTAGAAACTGATATTCAATTATTCAACTTTAGACTAATTAACATAATTAATAAATTAATTAGGTAATTATTAAAACGCCCCTCCTAAGTTGACTAGACATAGGAGGATAATTGACTTAGCCAAATCCAAAATTCGCTAAGTGTCTCGGCTTGAACAAGGCTTAAATTAATTAAATTGGTCGCTTAATTAATTAATTGAGGGACCTAGGGAAATTACTAAAATACCCCTAAGTCACTAAGACCACAACTAACTCCTTTGGACCATCTTAGGTTTGGTACTAGGTTGTCCCTAAGTTAGTTAGGTTAGTTAGGTGTCACCTGACAAGGTCTTAGGTTGTCGGGTCCCTTGGCTGATCGAACTTGGTTTGTCCTAAGTTAGCTAGCTATTTGTTTAAGTTAGTTAGATTCTAGAATTGGTTAGGAAACTGGCCCCCACACGGCTGGACCCGTGCGCGCCTGCCACTAACCGCCTAACCGAATGCGGTTGGACTTGTCGCGTCGTCCCCCTAGGACGGTTAGCACATGTGCTTTCACATGGGTTGCTGCCCATTCCTCCCAACCGTGCACTTCTATTATTTCATTTGGAAAGTTCACTCCTTGTCCAAGGATCCTCACTATGTCCGTGGACACTGCTTAATCTACATGATCATTTTCATTGATCATGTGCTATGGTATCTAGGCTTGACACTTGGATGCCTCATACCTCATTCTGCACAACTTAGAAATTAATATTTTATCTTAGGGTCTTCATTGCAGGTACAATTCTTAAACAATACTTATTCATACTTAGAAAAATTGTCTAACACCCTTAGCCAATATTTTGTAATATGCCCAATATTATTCAATATTGGGCATTGGGATGCCTATGTATCCCAATTCGCATTCGTAAAATCTATTAGGCTCTTTACTAGACAAGCACATTTTTCTGGAATGTTACATTATCTCCCCATTAGGATCATTCGTCCCCGAATGACACTTACACATCAATTTAAAACAAAGAGGGTAATTTCGAAAACACTTTAACATACTTTAAACTTTGCTATTTGTGAATATCTGATTCACACTTACTCTGGATGATGCATATTAATCAAGCTTATCCGAAGCTTCATATTTGAGAATGAGGAACTTCCTTCTCAATCACACTTAACTTAATGCACATCACAACTCATGCAACACAAAACTCACGTCTACGCTATACAAAAATAGCAACATGAATGCAAGCATGAGCTCATTTTAACTCATTTAATGCAAGTATAAAAATGCACGATTATGGACTTACAATACCAAATCGACTAATGCACTAAAATCTCAGAGGTTCTTAAACAAAATCAGACTTAGAAAGAGTATATCTAACCTTAAGAACTGAACAAGTGAGGGTAACAGGATTACATATCGGCCTCGGCCTCCCATGTTGCTCCCTCAACAAGGTGGTTCTTCGATAATACCTTCACGGTGGCAACCTCCTTGTTCCTCAGCCTCTTCACTTGACGATCTAAAATCTCAACTGGAACCTCTTCATAAGAAAGGTTCTCATCAACTCTTAACCCCTAAACAAGCAGGATGGATGCTGGATCTCCTAGACACTTCTTAAGAATCGAAACGTGAAACACAAGATGAACAGAAGCCAAGTCTTGAGGTAACTTCAGTTCGTAGGCAACATTTCCTACTCGCTGTAAGATATCATAAGGACCTATATACCTCGGACTCAACTTCCCTTTCTCACCAAAACTCATCACCCCTTTCATAGGTGATATCTTCAAGTAGACTTGATCACCTACTTCAAATTCAAGAGCTCTCTTTCTGTTATCAGCATAGTATTTTTGACGACTGTAAGCAGTAGCCAACAAATCCTTTATCATCCTCACTTCTCTATAGCCTCATGTATGATCTCAGGGCCAACGATGGTAGATTCACCTACTTCAAACCACCCAACTGGAGACCTACATCTCCTGCTATACAATGCTTCAAAAGGTGCCATCCCAATACTGGAATGATAGCTATTATTATACGAGAACTCAATCAACGGCAAGTGATCATCCCAACTCCCCTTGAAGTCAATAACACATGCTCTCAACATATCTTCAAGGGTCTAAATGGTATGTTCTTCTTGTCCATCCATCTGCGGTTGAAAAGTTGTACTAAGCTTCGACTGTGTACCCAAGATCTTTTGGAAGGATCTCCAAAAGTGAGAAGTGAATTGGGCTCCCTTATATGAAATGATAGACAAAGGAATCCCATGACACCTCACGATCTCATCAATATAGAGTTTGGCGGAGTCCTCGACTCGGTAAGTGGACTTCACGGGAATGAAGTGTGCAGACTTGGTCATTCGGTCAACAATGACCCAAATGGAATCGTGCATCTTTCTGGTTCTCGGTAAACCAACCACGAAATCCATATTAATGGCCTCCCACTTCCACGTTGGAATATCTATCGTCTATGTGAGACCCCAGGCTTAAGGTGTTCGGCCTTAACCTATTGGCAAATGGGACACTCCTCCACAAACTTAGAGATATCACGCTTCATACCTTCCCACCAATAGACCTCTTTAAGGTCATGGTACATTTTGGTGGAACCCGGATGAATGGAATACCTGGAACCATGAGCTTCTACCAAAATATTAGGCCGCAGATCGTCAACATTGGGCACACATAATCTGTTCTGGTATATGAGTACACCAAGCCCTCCTAGGAAAATTGACTCATTCAACTTACTCAACAATGATTCTTTCAACTCCATGAGTACTGGGTCGAGATGCTACTTAGCTTTAACATCTACAACAAATGAGGATTCAGAACTTGAATGAACCGAAACACCCCCACTTGGTGTATCCATCAGCCGTACACCCAATCTTGCAAATTGGTGTACCTATTTAACTAGCTCCTTATTCTCATCACCAACATGAGACATGCTGCCCATGCTCAATATACTCAACGCATCGTCCACTACATTGGACTTACCTGGGTGATAGTGGACACTCATGTCACAATTCTTGAGCAATTCCAACCATCTTCTCTGACGTAGATTCAATTCTCTTTGCGTAAAAACATACTGAAGACTTTTATGGTCAGTATATACATCAACATGTACATCATATAAGTAATGTCTCCACAGCTTCAATGCAAATACCACCGCAGCTAACTCAAGATCATGAGTAGGGTAATTCTTCTCGTGGATTTTCAACTGCCTCGATGCATATGCAATCACCTTGCCATCTTGCATAAGAACACATCCCAAACCTACTCGGGAAGCATCACAGTACACCACATAGCCTGCACCATTCCTCGGCAACGTGAGCACTGGGGCCGAAGTGAGTCGGTCTTTGAGCTCTTGGAAGCTCTTCTCACACTTTTCACACAACTCAAACTTCACCTTCTTCTTCGTTAAGGATTTAAACGGAGCAAAAATTGTGGAAAACCCCTCCACAAACCTGCGATAATAGTTAGCCAAACCCAAGAAACTCCGAATATCTGTAGGAGTGAGGGGTCTCGGCCAATTCTTCACCGCTTGAACCTTTTTTGTATCAACTTCCACACACTGGTCGGTCACAACATGACCAAGGAAGGTCACTGGTCTCAACCAGAATTCACATTTACTGAACTTTGCATACAACTGATGTTCTCTGAGTACTTACAATGTCTTTCTTGAGTGTTCTTCATGCTATTCTCTAGTCTTAGAGTATATGAGGATGTCATCTATGAATACTATGACAAAAGAATCAAGATACTCACGGAAAACCCTATTCATAAGGTCCATAAATGCGATTAGTGCGTTAGTGAGACCAAATGACATGACAAGAAACTCATAATGTCCATATCTAGTTCGAAAGGCACTATTAGTGTAATGACCCAGATTCTTGAATCTGAATCGCCACCGGCTTCGTTGACCTCTCAGAGGTCGCAGACAAGCCTCATCTTGCATTTATCACATTCATCTAGTTAAATTTGCGGAAAATTTAAAACTTTTTATATGTATGAAGTTTACTTAGACTTCATATAGTCATTACATATTAAACATGATATACTAAGCTCAACATCAATAGACAACCATCTAACAGAAAGAATCAATTTGAAACTTAAAGTGAATATATCGTAAATAGTTTGCCAAACACGGCCTTACATCAAAAGGTTCGAAATGAAGGATTAAGGAAATTCTACGGACAACATCACTAGCTATGTCTATATCTAAAGCTGGACTAATGTTTGTAGCATCCTCGAAATTAGGAGGACTTATCAAATGGTCTGGAGAAACGCTGAAGTCCAAACCGCTACGAGGGTCGTCAATCTGCCCTCTGACCTGCACCTATAAAAATAGTAAATAGTAGGGGGTTAGTACACCACTTGTACTAAGTATGGGTGTATGCACACATACACATAAAGCTATGCATGATCAATGAAAGTCCTTCCTAAACAACATGCCATTTTTGGAAAGTCTAGTCATTAGACTTTCCTAATTCGTTATTCGTGAATTATTGTATGAATATGATGTATTTTAATGCATTCAAAGCACACAACTCATTTTATATATGATTACAAGTCATTAGTATCATAAAAATAATTTTAGAACAACTCGAGCGAAGATTTGAAATTTTAATCCTCCAAACCCGAGAGCTCATTGTTCTATACTTAGTTTTATTTTCAGTGTTTTTCTTCTTCTTGTTGTGTATTTCAATAATTCCTTTAGTCCTATGGTTTACTTACAAGTGCAATGATTCATTTTAGTCCCATACCCACAATGAATCGATGTAAGTAACACAAGGACTAAGGAATAATTTCACTACCTTATAGTGAGTCATTCTTTACTCTTAGTATTCATACACATTTCATAAGCCAATTTTATTGGCTATGCCATCTGTTTCATTATTTGGATGTTAGGGAAGTTATGAGGTATTTAATTAACATTGCTTTCTACTTCCCTTTACAAGCATCATATAAGAAGTCATTATAAACCAATCTTATTTGGATATGCCCATTATTTGCTGAAACTTCATGAGTGTGATATTGGCACTTGACATTCTTAAGCTCTTCATCATTGCTCACTTTGAACATACGTCCCATCATCATCATCATTCTCACTTTCATAGTGACATCATTAGGAATAAGATCATGCGACCTAACATGAAATCCAGTGTCTGCCCCACACTGAAAAGGGGCGATTCAGCGGTTAAATTGAATTTGTGACCATGTGAGCTACTCATGAAATCCCGTGTCTGCCCCACACATGGAAAGTGGTGATCCCCCGCTAAGGTGGATCCATCTCAAGTGTTCACTCCACACCGAAAAGGAGTGATTCACGGGTATAGTGAATCAAGAACATATTGTGAGCATTAACTTACATAGATCATGTGAGCTAAACATGAAATCCTGTGTCTGCCCCATACAGAAAAAGGGTGGAATCACCGGCCAAGGTGAAACCGTACATGCCTAGCTCGTTTAGGTGGAAACCACTAGCTAGTTCCTATGTTGGCTAGGCATAGTTTAAAGACTAGGGACTTAATGAGACTACTTATCCACCTCGGTGGTAGCCTCGTCGCATGATACTTAACCGTGCAAGCACATGCTCATAACTAGTCTATCGGAGCTATGCTCACTTTGGATGACTTGTTATCCTTACTTTACATTGATGAAATGTGAATTGTCCTTACATATCATCCTTACTTTACATTGATGAGATGTGAATTGTCCTTACATATTATCCTTAGTTTACATTGATGAATGTGAATTGTCCTTACATATCATCCTTACTTTACATTGATGAAATGTTAATTGTCCTTACATATCATCCTTAGGTGTTAATGAGACTAGTCTCACACATTCTAACACCTTCATTCGTGAGTATTCTTTTAACATAGTATCTTAGGTGTAAGTAAGACTTGTCTCACATTCTTTAACACCCTATTCTGGTCACTTACTAAGTTTATACCCCTTTAATAATGTTATAACTCACATTACTTCTTAAATTATTTAGTGTAGTAGCTTCATATCATCGTTTATGGACGACAAACACTTCATTCAATGAGTTTCATGTGTTCATAATTCATTCTTTTAGAGCATGTTGGGAGTTGTCCCAATGAATGGCATGCCCTTGGTTATGGATTCATTAAATTACTTTAGAAGTGCTTATAATATCATTTGATATTCTAACTACACAAGATTGACATATGATTAGTATTGGCATAAACCTTTGGGATGTTATACTAGCAAATCATTTTTATTGGCATAATCCAATTTTACGTATGTTCATATATAAATTGAATATGTATGAATCTTTAGCCAATATTTCAATAACTTAAATAATCTCCTAGACATTAGCATGCATTCATTTTGACCAAGTAGTTTTAGCCAACTTTATTGGCATCAGATAGTCAATTCATTCAAGATGTGATTTCATAGGATGTCTTTTAAGCCAAACTTAGCTTATGACTTTTAGTGATAACTTTTTAAACCTCTTGGAAAGTATCAGATTAGTATTCGATTAACTTAGCATCTTCATAACATCAAAAAGACAACAAGTCAACATTCGGCTAAGACGCATAAATCACTTAACACCTCACGGACGTAACTTAACATATCATCGGTTCTTAATTTACATGATAACATTAACTTTACACGGCTACCAGTTCATAGGCTTATTCGAGATTCATCATTCAAGAATAATACATGTTAAGAACAGACATCACCACATACCAACAACATGATCTCTAACCAATTCAACATTGAATCGAAAAGGATACTAGGGACAAGGAGTTCGACGAACGGGAAAACCCCTAGTTTTCAAGATCTTTGAATCGTTGGAAAGAAAGTTCTCTTGGAGAAAGAAGTCCAGGAGAGAAGCCCATACCTTATGTATAACTTAATCTACGAAGACCACCTCGAACGAAACCTTGAAGATACCTTGAGATCGCCTAAGAACGTCTATGCCCTTTTACTGTTTTAGCGTTCTTTGTTCACTGCCACTTTCTTGCGTTTTGTTCTAAGTGTTTTTATCGTGTATTCTAGGTTTAGGAACTGATCATGAATTATTCAACTTTAGGTTAATTAAATTAATTAATAAATTAATTAGTTAATTACTAATATACCCTTCCTAAGTTGACTAGACATAGGAAGATGTTGACTTTGACCGAAATTTGGAAATCGGCATTGACCCTTGTTTCGGTCAACATTTTGACTTTTAATTAATTAATTAAATCCTCAATTTAATTAATTTAGGGACATCGGGAAATTACCAAAACACCCCTAAGTCACTAGGACCACAACTAACAACTTTTGACCATCCTAGGTTAGGTACTAGGTTGTCCCTAAGTTAGTTAGGTTAGTTAGGTGTCACCAAACTAGGTCTTTGGTTGTCGGGTCCATTGGCTGGTAATTTTTTATTGATCCTAGGTTAGTTAGATATTTGTTTAATTTAGTTAGGGTGTTGAGTTGGTTAGGAATCCCGGCCCCACACGGACACACACGTGCACACGTGTCTTGCCTAACCGCCCTAACCGAATTCTGTTAGGGTGGTTCCGTGGTTCCCCTTGGCCGGCTCCTTCACGTGTGATCCCTAACTAATTTATCTTGATGGCTCATTTGGGAATGTTTACTTATTGTCCCAAGGACCCTCACTATGTCCTTGGGTACTGCTTAATTTACATGATCATTTTAAATGGTCATGTGCTATGTCATCTAGGATTGACACTTGGATGCCTCATACATTTTGTGAGTTGGACGACATATATTTTATAAGCTTAGGGTCTTCATTGCACGTACATTTCTTAAACATAAATCTTGGATTGGCGTATGTCAACCCAAAAGTATATCTCATATTTGCATATAGAAAATTGGCTAATATCTCTTAGCCAATTTTTCTATACTACTCTTCTATGATTTTTCGGAACATTACATTATTCCCCCCTTAGGAACATTCGTCCCCGAATGACACTTACACATCATTTAAACAAAGAGGGTGATTTTCGAAAGTTACTTTATCATGCTTAAACTTTTCTTTTTTTGTGAATATCTAATTCACACTTATTTGGATGATGCATAACATTCAAGCTTATCTGAAGTTTCATATTTGAGATTGAGGAATTTCCTTCTCAATCACACTTAACTTAATGCACATCACAACTCATGCAATACAAAAATCATGTCTATGCTACACAAAAACAGCAACATGAAATGCAAACATGACTTAATTTTAACTCACATAGTGCTATTATAAGAGATACGATTAGTGGCCTATCACACTTAATCGACTAAAGCACTTATAATTAGAGTTTTATTAAACATAAACCAGACTTAGGAAGAGACTATCTAACCTTAAAACTGAAAAAATGAGGGTAGAGGGATCTCATATCGGCATCAGCATCGGCCTCCCACGTTGCTCCCTCAACAAGATGGTTCTGCCATAGGACCTTCACGGTGGCAACCTTCTTGTTCCTCAGCCGCTTCACTTGGCAATCTAAAATTTTGACTGGAACCTCTTCGTAGGAAAGGTTCTCATCAACTCCTAGCCCTTCAATAGGCAGGATGGATGCTGGATCGCCTAGAAATTTATTAAGCATGGAAACGTGAAACACTGGATGAACAGAAGCCAAGTCTTGAGGTAATTTCAGCTCGTATGCAATGTATCCCACTCGCTGCAAGATCTCATAAGGACCTATATACCTAGGACTTAACTTGCCTTTCTTACCAAACCTCATCACCCCTTTCATGGGTGATATCTTCAGATAGACTTGATCACCCACCTCAAACTCAAGAACTCTCTTTCGGTTATATGCATATGATTTGTGACGACTGTAAGCAGTAGACAATCTATCCCTAATCATCTTCACCTTCTCCACTGCCTCGTGCACGATCTCAGGACCAAGGATGGCCGATTCTCCTACCTCGAACCAGCCAATCGGAGATCTACATCTTCGGCCATATAATGCTTCAAAAGGTTCCATTCCAATACTGGAATGGTAACTATTATTGTAAGAGAACTCTATCAGTGGAAGGTGATCATCCCAACTCCCCTTGAAGTCAATAACACATGCTCTCAACATGTCTTTAAGGGTTTGTATTGTACGCTCTGCTTGCCCATTTGTCTGCGGATGGAAAGCAGTACTAAGCTTCACCTGTGTACCCAAACTTTTATGGAAAGATTTCCAAAAATGAGAAGTGAATTGAGATCCTCTGTCCCAAATAATAGATAGAGGAATACCATGCCATCTCATTATCTTATCTATATAAAGCTTGGCATAGTCTTCGGCGTTGAAGGTAGACCTCACAGGTATGAAATGAGCGGACTTGGTCATTCTCTCAACAATAACCCAAATGGAATCACGTAGTTTCCTAGTCTTTGGCAGACCAACCACAAAATCCATATTGATAGCCTCCCACTTCCGCGTTGCGATCTCAATCGTCTGAGTGAGACCTCCAGTATTAAGGTGTTCGGCCTTAACCTGTTGGCCGTTCGAACACTCCTCCATGAACTTAGAGATATCTCTCATCATGCCTTCCTACCAATAGACCTATTTAAGGTCTTGGTAGATTTTGGTGGCACCTGGATGGATGGAATATCAGGAACCATGAGCTTCTGCCAAAATACTTGACCTCAAATCATTCACATTGGGCACACACAATCTGTTCTGATATCTCAGTACGCCATCTCCACCTAACGACAATGACTCATTCAACTTACTCAATACCGAGTCTTTCAACTCCTTGAGTACTGGGTCAAGGTGTTGAGTTGGCTTTAACATCTACAACAAATGAGGATTCGGAACTTGAGTGAACCGAAACACCCCCACTTGGTGCATCTGTCAGACGTACACCCAATCTTGCCAATTGGTGCACCTCTTTAACCAGCTCCTTCTTCTCGTCATCAATATGTGAAACGCTGGCCATACTCAGTCTGCTCAATGCATCGGCCACTACGTTGGCCTTACCTGGGTATTAGTACACACTAATGTCATAATCTTTAAGAAGTTCTAGCCATCTCCTCTGACAAAGATTCAACTCCCTCTGCGTGAATACATACTGCAGAATCTTATGGTCAGTATACACATCAACATGTACACCATGTAAATAATGTATCGACAGCTTCAACGCAAAGATAACCGCGGCTAGTTCTAGATCGTGAGTAGGGTAGTTCTTTTCGTGGATTTTCAATTGTCTTGATGCATATGCAATCACCTTACAATTATGCATGAGAACACATCCCAAACCTACTCGAGAAGCATCACAATATACCACATACCCTTCACCACTTCTCTGCAATGTCAATACTTGGGCCGAAGTGAGTCGGTCCTTGAGTTCTTGAGAACTCTTTTCACATTTCTCGGACCACTCAAACTTTGCCTTCTTCTTTGTCAACGCGGTCAATGGTGCAGCAATAGTGGAAAACCCTTCCACAAACCTACGATAATAATTGGCTAAACCCAATAAGCTTCGAATATCGGTAGGAGTAAGGGGTCTCGCACAATTCTTCACCGCCTCAACCTTCTTAGGATCAACTTCAACGCCTTGGTCGGTCACAACATGACAAAGAAAGATCACTGATCTCAACAAGAATTCACATTTTCTGAACTTTGCATACAACTGATGTTCTCTAAGTACATGCAATGTCTTTCTTAAGTGTACCTCATGCTCTTCTTTAAACTTAGAGTATATGAGAATGTCATCTATGAATACAATGATGAAGGAATCAAGGTACTCACGGAAGACCCTATTTATAAGGTCCATAAATGCGGCTAGTGCGTTAGTGAGACTGAATGACATAACCAGAAACTCATAGTGCCCATATCTAGTACAAAAAGACGTCTTAGGGACGTCTTCTCGCCTCACTCTAAGCTAATGGTATCCTGACCGAAGGTTTATCTTTGAAAAGAAACTTGAACCTTGGAGTTGGTCAAACAGATCGTCGATTCTGGGAAGAGGGTACTTATTCTTTATAGTGACTTTGTTGAGTTGCCGATAACCAATGCACATTCTAAGGGTTCCATCCTTTTTCTCTACGAACTATACTGGAGCACCCCATGGGGATATGCTCGGCTGGATGAATCCCTTATCAAGTAGATCTTTTAACTGCAACTTCAACTCTTTGAGTTCAGCTGATGCCATCCTATACGGGGGAATACAAATTGGCTTGGTGTTGAGATCTAAATCAACACCAAAGTCAATCTCACGTTCAGGAGGGACTCCTGGTAAATCCTCCGGAAAGACATCTGGGAACTCATTCACTATTGACACAGAATCTACGGTAGGGACTTCTTGATCTAAGTCATTGACTCTAACTAGGTGGTATAAATAACCTTATCTATCATCTTATTGGCCTCTAAATTTGAAACAATTTGGCCAACTAGACTTGAACCATGCCCTTCCCATTCCAGTTCTAACTCATTTGGAAACTGAAACCTCACTACCCTGTTTCGACAGTCTATTGTGGCATAACACTTGTGAAGCCAATCCATACCCAAGATTATGTCAAAATCGAGCATGGCTAACTCCACTAGATCAACGTGAGTGACTATATCAAGGATGTAAATTGGGCAATTTTTATACACCTTCTTAGCTCTAATGCCGTCCCCTATGGGAGTACTTACTAAAATTGGATCATGCAAGATTTCAGGAAGCACATCAAATCTACTAGCTATCAATGGAGTGACAAATGATATAGTGGATCCTGGATCTAATAATGCGTACACAGGGAAAGTAAAGACATGCAACGTACCCGTGTCTACATCAGCTGACATCTCTGGCTCTTCTCTACCTTTCAGCGCATAAAACTTATTCCTCTTGGGAGGTTCGGCTGCAGCATTTGCATTCGGCCGAGGCTGAACATTTGCCTTGACTTGATTTTTCACTTGGGGACAGTGTCGGACCATGTGTCCACTTTTGCCGCACCCGAAATAGGTGTTAGTAC
>JAJJBR010002327.1:107987-121452 GCA_022817965.1 Solanum lycopersicoides
CTACCAAACAAGACCCTATGCGAACGCCCACACTTACCACAAGAACTTTTCTATGCATTGGGGACAATTGCATATTTTTTTGTTAGGGGTGGGGTAAATGGAAAGTGAACACTTGGGTGAATTCTGAGTAGCCCAAGTTCACGATCCTCTTTTGGGGTTTCTAGCCTGTGTTCTTTTTCCCCAAAAGACTGATTACTTTTATTGTTGAACCGGCATGTCATATCTTATGTACACAGTATAAATCTGAAGCATGATGGTTAATATAAATATGATATCTCGATAATCATTTGCATGACTAGGCATAGTAAGTGATAATTGTGTGGTTTGAAACATGAAACAAGGATACACTTCTGCATGATCCTGAATCTAAGATTTGAACTAGGTGTCTAATACTCTGGGAATGCAAGGAATGTCATGTGAGTGTGAGGTAAAGTTCGAATGACCACCATTAATACTGAGCTAGAACTTGCCTGGTTAGTCCTACTGAAAGTGAGTCAAAACAATCACTTAGGAAAGGATCATAGGCCCTTGTTCGAAATAGTCAATCTTGAGCCTAAAAATAACAGAAAACCAAATGAAGTTAATCCCTTTTTGATCCAAATGAATTGAGCCTAAACTAGATCTTCTTTTTTTTACCCCAAATGATCTTCTCTGGGAACAATGTGTTGGCCCTGGTCCCTCCTTGGACATGTGCACCTCAGTTTATGCCAAAAGCATAAGTTGAGGGTGGCTAATGCAGAAAGCAACCTTGTTTTGGCCCTGACCCAACCATGGGTATTGTGAACTTGACTCATGGCAAAATCATGAGTTGAGGGTGGCTGCTATAAGGAAAACCACGGAAAGTGGGGTTGAAAGAATGAAGAGAAAGAAAGAATAAAACAGAAGTGACTAAAAAAAAAAAAAATAATAATAAAAAAGCAAAATAAACACAAGAAAAGAGAAAAGTCACTTACACATAAGGATAAGAAAGGGAAAACAGCAAAGTGAAAAGAAAATTGAGTAATAGGGCGAAATAAGAATGATATGTCAAGGAGGGCAACAAGTCACTAAAGTATACCTAAATACACCCTACCTGACCCTGAGCCTATGTTACAATCTAAAAAAGTCCTATTGTGATCCTAAGTGCGTATGAGGAATTTGAAGTAGTGAAAATAAGGGCAAGCCTATGGCAATATGTATAAATGAGTGGTGAATTTGTTCTGAGAGTGAGTGTCGAAACGTGATCCTTATACTCAAACTAAAATCATTGTGTGAAAAATGAGGATGTTATTTGAAGTGAGGACAGGAGTTGTAATACCAGAAATATTAGCATCTCGGTGAGAAATTGAAGAGGATAGGCATCATTGCGTAGTAAATCTGGGTTATGGTTTGATTCTACACAATCAATGCCTAATAGTGAGACCATGCATGAACATAATGAGAATAATCGAGGATTGATAGCCAAATGATTGCGGAAGTTAAAATATGGATACTTTTGTACAAAGAATTTGTAGTGAGTCATAGTGCGTCGCTTGAGGACAAACAACGAATTTAAGTTGAGGGTGTTGATGTACCGTGGTTTCACGGTATTTCTAATACTTTTTCCTTAAGTTTAGTGTGTGTCGAGAGCCTTTTTGTGTTGATTTTGATATAAGTTTCTCTTTGTTTGCAGAAAATCTGTCTAAGGAAGAACGCGGGAGTTTTTGAGAAAGAATTGCAGAAGAGACCACCTACGGAACCTATGACGGTCCGTCGCGGCTGTGACGGTCCGTAGGTGGCATCGTAGTGAAGGAAGAAGTTGCTGAAGGAAATTTGGGGAAGTCTGACCAAGTGTGGGATTACGGAAGTTCGTGACGGACCGTCACAGCTACGACGGTCCGTCCTGCATGTTCGTCGTAATTATCAGAGAGTAATCCCAGTACCCAAAATTCCAAAGTTCAAGTGTTTGGAACGAAGACCCTCGACGGGCCGTCATGCTTGCGACGGTCCGTCATACCTATCCGTCGAGGGAATGAAGAAAGCAACATGAGAAGATGTGAAGTATGGGACGACGGAGGCTATGACGGTCCGTCGTGTCCATGACGGTCCGTCACGTGGTCCGTCGACCCAGACGCGTTTGGACAGATTTTTAGTAAATAGAATCCTTATTTGATTAGGTTTTTATTTTTCTTATAAATAGTTGGAAAAACCTCGTTTTTGAGGTTAGACTTTCTGGATAATTTTTAGTTTATAGTTCTTCGATTATATTAGTAAACTCTTGATTTTGGAATTAAGATATTTTCCGGGAATTGATTGTTGTGGATTTCGTTGATTAATCAAGTTAAATTCGGGAAATTATTCGTTTTCATAAAAGTAAGTGCATGAACTCTTCCATTAACGATATGAATTGTGTAATTACGAACATGGGTAACTAAACCTCATAGCTAGGGTTGTGGGAACCATGGGTGAATAACAAGGTAGAAATCTAACTTCAATAACAATTTCTAGAGTGGTGTCTTGCATGTATTGATAATTCTTTCGTTTAGAATTCTTTTTAACGGTGGCCAACGTTAGAACTCGCCTTAATGCTACTTGCCGGACCAAGGAGGTAGATAATAGGAAAAGAATTATCAACATAGATTTAGTGTATACTATCTAATAGACTAGTATTGGTTGGTACGAGTTAATAGCTTAGTCAAATACCGAATACGATGTTTAATGTGAGGTAAAGATAAGGGTTAGTATAGCAACACACGTAGCCGGACCAAGGTGCGGAGTGAAATTCTCTAGATGCCGGACCAAGGATTTAGAGATACATAACTTATCACTTTACATGCAAAATATCAGGATAGAGATGTTATAGTTAGATTTACCAAGTTAGGAACCTGTGGGGAACACTAAATCCCTAGTTAATTTTACAATTTGATTAAAACTCCGAAAGTTAAATTTGTTAGTTGTTCGATCTTATTTAGTTAATCATTCTCATTAATTTAGAAATAAAACCCCCCTTTTTGTCTTTTAGTTGTTTTTTGGAAAACAGTTGGCTAAATAATAGTAATAATACAATAAAGTTAAGTCTGAACTATTTTCCTTGTGGGATCGATCCCAACCTCATTAGTTGGGTTCTTTACTTGATACGACCGCTTTACTTCTTATTTGAGAAGTAAGTTTGAGTGTATCACCTTTCGTACCCGTTATGGTCATTATGAGTTCCTAGTTATGTCATTTGGTCTCACGAATGCAACTGCTGCATTTATGGATCTCATGAACAGAGTTTTCCGTGAAATACCTTGACTCTTTTGTCATAGTATTCATTGATGAAATTCTCAGCTACTCTAAGAACAAGGAAGAGCATGAACAACATTTGAGACTAACCTTGCAGGTACTTAGACAACATCAGCTGTATGCCAAAATCAGCAAGTGTGAATTCTGGGTCAAATCAGTGACCTTCCTGGGTCATGTTGTGTCCGATAAAGGTGTGGAGGTAGATCCCAGGAAGACTGAGGCTATTAAGAACTGGCCAAAACCTCTTACTCCCCCAGATATCCGTAGCTTCTTGGGATTGGCTGGTTATTATCACAGGTTCGTGGAGGGTTTTTCTTCCATTGGTGCTCCCCTCACAGCCTTGACGAAGAAGAAAGTTAAGTTTGAATGGGCGGAGACTTGTGAGAAGAGTTTCCAGGAGCTCAAAGACAGACTCACTTCAGCCCCGGTTCTTACTTTGCCTAAGTGTGGTGAGAATTACATTGTTTATTGTAATGCATCTAGGGTTGGTTTGGGTTGTGTTCTTATGCAGGGTGGTAAGGTGATAGCTTATGCGTCCAGACAGCTCAAGGTTCATGAGAAGAATTATCCCACTCATGACCTGGAGTTGGCAGCTGTGGTGTTTGCACTGAAGTTGTGGAGGCACTACTTGTATGGAGTGCATGTGGATGTGTTCAAAGACCACAAGAGTCTCCAGTACGTGTTCACGCAAAGGGAGTTGAATCTACGTTAGCGGAGATGGTTGGAGCTGTTGAAGGACTATGATATGAATGTCCACTACCATCCAGGTAAGGCTAATGTTGTAGCAATTGCTTTGAGCAGGATGAGCATGGGAAGTACAGCCCACGTTGAGGATGAGAAGAAGGAGTTGGTGAAAGATGTACACAGACTGGCCAGACTGGGTGTGCGGTTGGTTGACTCTACTAGTGTGGGTGTTTCAGTTCATCCTAGTTCTGAATCATCCTTGGTAGTTGAAGTCAAGCAGGGTCAGCATCTCAATTCTGTGTTGATGGAGATGAAGGACTCAGTGTTGATAAAGATGAATGAGACTTTTATTTTGGGAGGTGACGCCGTACTAAGGTACCAGGACAGGCTGTGTGTACCAGATGTGGATGATTTGCGGACTAGGATTGTTACAGAGGCCCATGGTTCCAGATATTCCATACATACAGGTTCCACCAAGATGTATCATGATCTTAGGTAGATCTTTTGGTGGGATGGCACGAAGAAGGACATTGCAGAATATGTGGCCAAGTGTCCTAATTGTTAGCAGGTTAAGGCAGAACATCTTAAGCCTGGCTGTCTTACTTAGATTATTGAGGTTCCGACTTGGATGTGGAGGCCATTAATATGGACTTCGTGGTTGGTCTTCCGAAGACTAGGAGACATCATGACTCCATATGGGTTATTGTGGACAAGATGACTAAGTCTGCCAACTTTATCCCTGTGAAGTCTACTCACAGAGCCGAGGATTATGCGAGACTCTACATTGATGAGATTGTGAGATGGCATTGGATTTCATTGTCTATCATTTCATATAGAGGAGATCAGTTCACTTCACATTTATGGAGATCCTTCCAGAAGAGCTTAGGAACGCAGGTAAAGATTAGTACTGCCTTTCATCCTCAGACTGATGGGCAGGCAGAGCGCACCATTCAGACATTGGAGGACATGTTGAGAGCGTGTGTGATTGACTTCAGAGGTAGTTGGGATGACCATCTGCCTTGATAGAGTTCTCGTATAATAACAACTATCACTCCAGCATTGGGATGGCACCGTTGGAGGCACTATATGGTAGGAGATGTAGGTCTCCAGTTGGGTGGTTCGAGGTAGGAGAGTCATCCATTTTGGGTCCAGAGATCATTCATGAGGCCTTAGAGAAGGTCAGGGTGATTAGGGATAGGTTGGCTACTGCTTACAGTCAGCAGAAGTCCTATGCAGACAACAGAAAACGACCCTTAGAGTTTGATGTTGGTGACCAGGTCTATTTGAAGATATCACCTATGAAGGGGTTGATGAGGTTTGGCAGGAAGGGGAAGTTGAGTCCGAGGTATGTTGGGCCATATGAGATCCTACAGCGTGTGGGTGAGGTGGCCTATGAGTTGGCATTGCCTGTGGAGCTAGCTTCTGTCATCCAGTCTTTCATGTATCCATGTTAAAGAAGTGCCTAGGTGATCCAGCATCGATTCTACCTGATGGAAGGTTTGGGGGTTGATGAAGACTTGTCCTATGAGGAGGTACCTTTGAGATCTTGACAGACAGGTCAAGCGGCTGAGAAACAAGGAGATTGCCACAGTGAAGGTATTGTGGAGGACCATCTTTTTGAGGGTGCTACGTGGGAGGCCGAGGCCGATATGAGATCCCGCTATCCCCCACTTTTCAGTCCTTGAGGTTAGATTCCCTACTCTTAAGTCGAAGTTTCCTTATCTCTCTATTCCTTGTTGCTATTGCTTCACTGTGCATAGTGATTATGTTATGTTATGACTGGCATTGTGCTAGATCGTTAGTAGTGTCATTCGGGGACGAATGTTCCTAAGGGGGGATAATGTAACAACAATAAAAATGGATATGCTAAGTAATGCTTAATGTGTCTAGAATGCCTACGATTAGATCGAGTTCACACAGATTGATGCGCGTAGAAACAAACCTCTAAACCCTTGCGACAGCGAAGCCAACTAACTTAGGGAGTTAGTTAAGCTAGGAAAGGTTGGGTCCATCCATGTAGGGCTCCCTAATATGAAGATTTACTCGGATGAGTCTTTACCGAACTTAAAAAAGGGAAATCTTATGTTTGGAGGGTCTAGGGGTAAAATGGTCTTTTTCCAGGCTAAGGGTAGTATAATAATTACCCTAAATATGTAATTAATTATTTAATTAATAAGGTGGAGGGGCATTTTGGGTAAACATGACCGAAATAGCCCTTTTAGCAAAATCTTGCTCCACCCGGGTTCGAACCTGGGTGGGAGCAATGATTTAATTTGTTTTATTTAAATTGGTAGATTAATTTAATAAATTAATAATTAATGGCTGATTTAAAAAAAAGGAAAATCAGATTTTATTTTAATTATTAATTATTAATTAATTTGACTAAGTCTTGCTAACAAGTCCTAGTTCTAAGGGGACACTACCTCACACTTCTCTCTTTCACGCCTATCTATCTATCTCTCACGTCTGCCTCTCTCTCAACTTCACGTTTTCTCTCTACTTTACAAAACATAAAAAAAACAAAAGTTCTTCACACTTGAAAAACTTACAAAAATACAAACGAACAAGCTAATCTAAGAAATGAAATTTAACAAAATTTCTAGTCGGGTAAGGTGTGAGATTTGTTGGTGGACGTGAATTGGTGGTGGGTTTTGGGCAATAAGTTCAAGTGTTGAACAACGTTAAAATCAGGTATGGGTTTCTCTCCTGGACTCCTTTCTCCAAGAGAATTTTTTGTCCCATCAATTCAACGAATCTTGTAACTAGGGTTGTTCCCGTTCTTGTCGAACTCCTTGTCCCTAGTATCCCTTTGATCTCAATGTGAAATAGGTTAGAGATCATGTTGTTGGTAGGTTTGCTGGTAGTTTAAGTCTGAAGTGTGATTTTTGTGATAGTGTTCATGATTATGTGTTTGGAATTGTAAGCATGTTAAGTTATGTCAACCGAAAGTATGTGAATAATGATATGTTTTTATGATTGAATTTTATGTGCGAATGTTTGTGTAAATCATGAGGTCTAAAAGTGGTGTAATATTGCTGGATGTAATGGTAATTCTTGACTGAATATAATCATAAAAAGACTACACTTAAAGATGCACCAAATGATCCACGAAATGCCTTAAGAATTAACGTATGAATGATGATAAAAAGAAGCTACAAATAGTGAACAAATTTCCAACATTTGGTAGGTTGGGTTCGGCCAAACAAAGTGGTACAAAATGCAATGAAAAATGAATGTAAAATAAGTTAAATCACTAAGGATTGAACCCAATACATCATTACATGAAAGCTACAACAATAAATCAACAAAAGATTAAGACAAAAATGGATTGAAAGAGACAAAATTTCCAGCCTGCTGGAAATTGTAGTCTCGACCAACTTTTTTTAAAAAATGAACTTCGTTTAAAAAAAATTTAAAATGTGAGGTCATTGGGTATTGAACCCATGACCTCACTAAATGAAAATTTCATAAAAAATTCGTGAGAAAAATGTAAGGAAAAATAGATGTGGTGAGTGGGGATTGAACCCACAACCTCTTGAATGGATGAGAGAGTTAGGAGAAAAAGAAAGTAGAAAATAAATGTGGAGAGTGGGGATTGAACCCACAACCTCTTGGATAGGTGAGAAAGTTAAGAGATAAATTAAAAGAAAAATAATGAGCTTGTGGGGGATTGAACCCACAACCTCCTTGACTTAAACAAAAAAGGAGAGGAGAAAAAGAAAAGAAATATTATGGGGTTTATTCAGATCGAACTAGGGTCCCCCAAATCTGGAAAATGCAATTTTCAAGTTTAAAATAAAATTAAGTGTTATCCAAGGGATTCGAAATCGGGTTCCCTTGCCCAATTCCGTATTGACACATAAGTCATACGTAAGTAAATATTTAATTAATGCTGCCTCTAAAGATCGAAACCAATATCTTTGCATATCTACAAGATGCATAAGTCTTGTACCACATAATCTTGGGTAAACATGAATCACTTAGAAAAACTATGAATGAAGCCTCATGGCTTGTATGTGTGGACTCATAAGTCTAGCATACGTTTAAAATTAGGTGAGCCTAAGATGTATGTGATAAAATAATGTAACCCTAGAAGGGTTAAGCAAGAGTGTGTAACACACTAAATGGCCAAGTGCATTGGCATATAATGAAATGAACATTCACGTGAAGGGGTGAGTAATTATGAAAAGAAAATGTGTTGAAGTTAATGAATTAGGTGACAATATGATAAGAGGCTAATGTGAAATATGAGAGCAATCTCAAATGAGCCTAAGTAAATGTTGCCAAAACGTACTCACCGATGAGAGTGTAAAGCAAATGAAGAGACCAGTCTCTATGAACAGTCTAATGAAAGTATTGAAGTTAATGCATACTTAATACTAATGATGAGATGAGAAATCATCTAATGAGATATGATGTCCTCATGCTAGAAGCCAACTTCCATGATGTATGAGTTGAATGTAATGGAACTTTATACTGACCACCGATAGGCTAGCTATGAGCGGTGATGCCTTCCTTCGGGAAGTGCGTAGGTTCACGTAACTCTCATGAGATGAGACTGTCCGGCATGCTGGGTATGGGTCTCCTTATATCTCCTAGTCTTTGAACCTATACTGTCAATATATGGATCTAGCAGGGTTCGATTCCCTATATACGCTAGCATGTTTTGGTTCACTTTGGCCGGTGATTCCACCTCTTTTCGGTGTGCGGATTGCACACTGGATTTCATGATGCTCACATGATCTATGTCGGTTAAGGTTAAAGTTCCTAAAGAAAGAATGAGGCTAGCCTCAACAAATGCATATAATGAAATGAACGATACCAAAGGTGTTAGGATAGGATAATCAAGAGGTGAGCTAGACTCAAGTAATGACACTACGTTATTCTTGGTCATTGCATAGCAAACCCGATGAAAGTCTTAAACTACATCCTTTGTATGACTAGTGATTGCACTAGTATATGAATGAATGAAAATGAAGTACGTATGAATGAATGAAGCAGATTCTGTGTTTGCTAAAGAAGGCTCCCTAGTTGAGGTCCTATATGTTGAGCCCTCATTTTGGGAAGTCCTAATGTCAAGTCCATGATTCCAAGGTCTCATGGCATATGAAAGAATGATGTGAACTACGTGATATGATATGTGCAATATGTTATGTGCTGCTTGCAAAATGATAAGTATGATGATGCATGTTACTCTCATGGCATGACTCTCCTAATCCAAATTTGGCAAGTCCACTGACTTTCCTAATCAAAATTTGGCAAGTCCACTGACTTTCCTAATCCAAATTTGGCAAGTCTACTGACTTGACTTTCCATAAATCATGTTATTAGGAAAGAGCTATTGTTACTCATCCATGTTCGTTGGTGTGTGCTTGCATATACCCATACTTAGTACAAGTGTGTACTAATCCCATACAAATATCTACTTTGAGGTGCAGACACAGGTGGACGTTAGAGCTTACAGTACGACGTTGCAGCTATCCGGACGTGCAACTTTCATCCGGATTTGGTAGGCTCTCATGCTTTCGCGGATGTCTACTGTTATTATCTAGCTTAGATGTAGGCTTTAGCTAGAGGAGCATGTTCCACTAGTGTTTCATTTCCTCTTTCATTTTAGACTTTGTATTAGTGCCGTTTTGGAAAGAATACGTTTAATGCAAATATGAACTGCTTCATTCATTTGATTATTTCTATATTAGATGGTTGATTTGTGAACTCCTATGATGTTAAGTATAATATGTTTCACATGAAATCAGAAAACAAAAAGTTCAAATTTTCCGCTAAAAATATACCTAGATGACGTAACGATGACGTATGTAGGCTTGTCTGAGACCTCTGAGAGGTCCACGACGCCGATCTGGTCTGGGTTCTAGACTCCGGTCGTGACAGTGGGTGTTTGCATGGAGGTGAGTGTTTGGTAGGTACTAATTCCTGCTTTGGTTGCGGCAAGAGTGGGCATGTAGTCAGGGACTGCCCACATGTGAGGAATCAGGCCAGGAAAGATGCTCAGCCTCGGCCGAATCCAAATGCTGCAGCCGAACCTCCCAAGAGGAACATGTTCTATGCTCTTAAAGGTAGAGAGGAGCAAGAGAAGTCAGCTGATATGGTCATTGGTACGTTGCATGTCTTTTCTTTTCCTGTGTATGCGTTGTTAGATCCAGGATCCACTTTGTCATTTGTTACTCCTTTGATAGCTAGTAGATTTAACATGCTTCCTGAGATCTTTCATGAGCCTTTTCTAGTAAGTACTCCCATAGGAGACGGCATTAGAGCAGAAACAGTTTATAAAGATTGCCCAATTAACATTCTGCATAGAATCACTCATGCTGACCTAGTAGAACTAGCCATGCTTGATTTTGATATTGTCACATCCCACAAGTACACCCTAGAAGTTAGGGTGCAATCTTGGATTGCTACCGGCGTATTCGACCTCTCAAAGGTCTTATACAAGCCTATCATATCGTTCATCGCATAATAACATACTAAAAATGCGTAAGAATTGAATACTTTCTTTCATAAACTATACATAAGCGGAAGGCTTTCATTTAAAACATTAAGACCTTTACAACCCTTGAACCATCTAAACATAGAGTATTCAAAACACGGGACTAATCCCATACAAGACATAAACATAAAGTCTTAAACATCAAGACATAACCGAACATGTATATATTGTCCTCGAATCGATGAGGACTCACCAATACTTCATCTTCAACTCTTAGAAACCTATCCGTCATCCATGGTACATCAATACATCCAATTCCCTACACTTTAGTCAAAAAGGGAAAGAAGGGGTTAGCACATTAGATGCACTAAGTACGGAAGTCATGCAAAAAACATGAAAAAGGGACATTTAGATAATAACATGCTTTTCATTAATTTCGGTTTAAAACATCATAATATAATCATAAGAACATCATTTATCACATTAGAAATACATAAGAAAATCATTTAAGCAATTATCACACTTTAAGAAAACATCACAGTGACTACTTCACTGTTACAGTGAAGTCCCCTTCACTGTACAGTGAAGTTCCCTAGCTTCACATTTAACATCCTTTGGAATGTCGTCTTCTCACTAAATCTATCCTAAGATTCACTTAATTCACACAAAGAGAGACTGCCCATACACCCTCTTTAGATGTGCCTAAATGATCCTTAAGATTACTCATAATGAGACACATACACACCTACAATACATCAACATACAAAACATAAGATCCTCCTACCAAAGGTGATTCCAAGGTTCACTTGAGTGAGTGTGGAGCGACCGCCCATACAATCCCTATCACACACACAAGGGATCCTATAGAATACTTAGGATAGAATCATTCTAACTTAACACAATAGTATACACCAAACATGACATTCTCCTTTCAAAGGTTATCTAAGACCTACTCAAGTAACTCAAGAAGATAACGTCCATGATTGACCTCTTCAAGATTACCTAAATAGTCCTTAAGACTTACCTAAGTTAGGATCATGTCCACATAGTAAAAATTATTCACTAACTAGAATCTTTATTAAGACTCATCTATGTAAGAAATGAAGTTACCATTCCCTTGCCCCCTTCACACCTTAACTAGACAACCCTTAATTACTCTAGAAAGGAACTTATTCATTTAACATACTTTCCTATCTTAAGTCATTACATTCTTTAATTCATTTAAGAGACATTCATCACATAAGGACATACACATAATGGTCTTAAAGAATACCTAGGGACTCTCACTGACATATTCAAAGCCTATTGTGCAATGTCTAAGTAGCGTCCCATTCCACCACCTAGACTTCATAGAACTTATCTAATGCTAATGGGTATCCCATATGATGAGAATAGGCAATAACCGACATAGACCATGGTAGCAAAGCATGGAATCCGGAGTTCTATCCTACTCCGATGAGGTGTTCTACTTGCCAATGGTAGAACATACACACCCCATGTAGGCACATGGTTAAGGAATATGAAGGGCATGTTTTGTATTCAAGTCTCATACTTAACTAGAACTACTTTCCCTTACCACACTCACTCGGTGCTAGCGTTACTTCTCATAGATCAATTCACATTAAGGTTCATATTAATGGGTCATATATCTAGTTCATGACCCAATTACATTTACCCTACCAAAGCAAGGTCCATTAGGCTATCTTACTATGGAGACAAGAAGCTCATCGCGGCTTTCCTAAGGTATGATATGATGTCGTACCAGCCAATTAACCTTAAGTCCATCACTCACTACATGAAGGATACCATGACGGCTAACTACTTCATAATTCATAACCTTACCACTTGGTTCAAGGTTCCACATAATTGACCTTCGTATCATCATCCAAGGTCTCACTTAACATTCATTCATTTATAACTAAGACCCTTTAGGTTCCTAAGTCAAGACATCACATATTCACATAAGCATCAAGTAAGGGACACAAGTCTACCTAAACAGGACACAACATAGTTCCATTTAACACATATAGACTATATTTCTTTACACTCTTAGAAATGACCCTATTTAGCCAATCTATTCATTACCTTATAAGCATCAATATAATCATTATAGACTCCTATAACCAAGTTAGAAACAACAACGTATCAACTCTAAGATTACACACTTAACATATAGCCCTTAGTCTAACATGATCACCTACATAACATCAATAGAAGAACACATAATTTCGAATTATTTCACATATAGGTAGATATAATCATAATTCACATAATCAACTATACTAATCAACATATTACTTCAAGTAGTGCCGACAAGGCCATATCAATTCACATAACACCGCCACTATTAGTGGACCATACCAATCACATATAATCCAATAGCTAAATTACAATAGCTATACACAATAATAAAAGAGTTAGGACAGCATACCACCCACTTGATCTTCACTTAAATTCAAAGCCAAACCATTCAATTCAATACCATAAGGCCCTTACCCATGGCCATGATTGTCAAATCATAACATAAATCATAATAATCAATAAATCTAAGCCAATTCAATCTAAAATTATCAATCTAAAACCAATTAGTTATCAATTGAATACAATCCATATATCATTAGAAAGCCCATAAGAAACTACAATTGAATCTATAAGCATTAAGTTCATATCAATTCAATAAGCCTAATAGTCAAAAGGTCTAACAGTATTCATTCCTCAATTAATCAAATTGAAAAGCCTATACGTCATTCATACATAATCTATAAATCATTCAAAATCCCATAACAATCTACACATGAAATCATCAATCTCAAAACATAGTCAATTTACCCATATTTTAGTGAAAATTAGAGAATTGAGAAGATCATGGGTTCATAGAGAATTTCATTGAAAAACATCAATTTAACATTAATAACATCATATCTTAACGTTTGAAAACCTTTCATGCAAACACCCACGATTAGAGTAGAAATTGGACTTTTCATCTTTTCAAATCACTTTGAAATATCTTTGAAATTGGCTCTAAGGTGATAGCAAACCTTAGATGAAGAACTCCCATACCTTATTTGAAGAATCCAATTCCAATTGAAGAAT